>JAYKAV010000045.1:357017-398521 GCA_035582835.1 Phoebastria nigripes
TTTTTTTAAACTGAAGCTTTAGCAAGTTGAATTTTTTTTATTTATAAACAGCGTTAAATGTGTCATTTGTGCCATTTAACTAAAATTCAAACTTGTTGCTGACTTTTGACTAAAAGGAGAAAAAACAGGTATTTGCAAAAAAGTTGCCTGCATGGCAGATGAATTAAAAACGTTTTTTTTGTTTGTTTTCTTCAAACCAACCACCCTGAAAGTTTCCACATTTGGAATATAGATACAACAGTGAACAAAAATGTGGCCTTCCATGTACATTTGATACCTATGTACAAGTATTCTATACACCAGTAAAACAGCAGGGCAATTAGTTAATTAAAAAAAATAATTAGTACATGTTATGCATAATAAAATTAAAGAAATTTACAAAGGCTTTTCTTTTTTCTTTTTTTAGCAGTTTAGCAACCATAAAACATGTTCTAACTGTATATTGGAATATTGTCGGTTGCTGGTTGTAGATGCCGGATGGCCAGTGAGCTCCTCCCCAGTTCGCTGCTTCAAATGATACCGTTCGGTGGTCCACAAATGGGCCCTAGGTCCACCCCGTTCTTCATGTAGTATTTCTCCAGCTTGGCCAAAATGTGTTTGCCATAGGTGTATTTACGCAGGGTAGCGATGTGAGGCCGGATCTAGGAGATAAAAGAAGAGCGAGTGAAGCTTAGGAACCCGAATTACGGCCACGTCAATCCTGAACGAGCTCCGGGTACCGTACGGTCAGAGTGCCAGCCACCAGCAGAAGACCAGAAAAATGCCTGAAATATTGAAGTGCCATTTGCTGTAATCACCTCAATTACTGTGAATCAAGTTAATGTTCCATAACTCACTGAATGTTGTTTTTAGGAGGAACTTCTGGTCAAGCAAGTGGCATCGTCTTGAGCCGTATTACTGGAATCCAGTTGGATCCAAGCGTGTGGATGAATACAAGGCTTTGTCCCAAGAGAGGAGGCTGGAAAGACAAGCCCTGGGTGCTCGAGCTTCCCAAGGGTGCCCTGACACTCTGCCCCCAGCCCGGGAGCAAACACACTAAGGCAGAAAAGGCATCAGAAGGGTCTAGTGGGGCTGAGCAGCTTTTCCTGAACATGAGCAGGGCCTTCTGCCTTCTTCCAGGCTACAGGCTGAACTTCAAAAAACCGCTAAAAGCCTGGGAAGAGTTGCTGGTACGAATTTCAGAAGTCTATTTGAAAGAGCTACTGGGAGGGGCATGCAGTGTTCTTGGGCTAAACAGCAGTTTAATTTCTGAACCTGACAATTACAATATTTATTTTAAGCAGAGAAGAGGTCTGTGGAAGCAAACTTCACCCGCTCACACTACTTCACAGTAAAAGTCACTTTGAACGCCACTGTAATGACTGAAGCCGGAGTAAAACCAGCTTTACTGCCAGAGCACCCAAGCAAGGAAAGCTGTTTTTGTTGTAGTAACATCATTAGGCTGCTGAGGTTCTCCTGGACAGTTTCAGAGGAACGAGACATAAGCGCAATTAATTTTCATTACTAGATGAGAAATATCCCACACCACCAGCACGTTCCTTCAGTAACACAATTACAATGGACTTTTTACTCTACCGTGGAAGCTGCAGACAGGATGAGAAAATAGCCAGAACATGATATACAGCACTCCCTGCTCCTCGGGTAGATACATCACCATTACTTGCCTGAGCCAGGACTGACCGTAAAACTCCCATGGGAAATCCATCCCAAACTCATCCTATTTCATCAGCTCAGCCTCTAACCGTTTAAATTCCTATTTCAGTTCAAGGACCCATCTTGTAATAATCATAAATTGATGCCTTGGCCCTCCCCACATCCCATTTCCCAGAAAGTCTGACTGCTGCTCTGAGGTTAAGGAGAGGAAAAGCTCCCCAGGTCCAACAGTTCGTTCTTTGTTCGTCTTCATTTCTAAGACTTTTTTTTTTTTTTTTTTTTTTACTGACAGAACTGACTGTTAAAATTACTTTTCAATATTTTATTTTTTTAAAATAAAAGTGCTGTCTTTAACAATAACACAAACTGCTTGTTTGTACCAATAGCAATTTTCACAATCCAAAAGCAACGGTCAATACACTCAATTTTCCCAGGTTTTCATTCAGCTTGATAACGTAGCTGAAATCTTCATATTCAGTCAGTCCTATTTAGCTGTCATCCCAGTTCTATTTTTGACAACCACACTGATAACCTAATTAGCATTTTATTCAAAAGACTTTGCTTGACAGGAAAAAGAACATGTCAGTAAAGATCATTCGTACTTTTTTTTTTTTTTTTAAATATATATCTCTCTCTCTATATATAGATTAGCAAAGCTACAGGTCATTCTGCTACAGTTAAACTGCGTATATCCCTTGCCATACATTTTTATTTAATTATCTTTATAATTTCTTTTGGACTAATACAGATTTTGGTTTAAAAGAACTACTCCGAATGATTCCTAAACCTAAGAATTAACCTCCCTGAAGATTATTTCAGCTGCATGTATGCTGTTTATATACTGATCAACTGCCTTGTGTAGCTAAAAATCAGCTCCCTTACACAGATAATACCCACTACTTCTTACAGAAAAATCACGTGGTCCATTTTACTCAAGGATTCTTAAATACACTTGATTTCATTGGGGTTTGAATACCTGTCACTCTTCACAGTTCCTCTTAAAAATAAATAAATATGGGGTTTTCCAAGCCAGTGTTAGTATTTTATTTCTAATAAGAGGTCTAGCTGTAGCTGGCATTTTTCACAAAGTAACAGACCCTAAAACATGTGACTGAAGAAAATAAAGAAAATAACCTCAGTTCCACTACACATTTAAAAGCGTATTTTTTTCCATTCATTACAGTTATAAAGACCCGCAAATGTGATCTTTAAAAGCAGGAAAATGAAGCCATCACCTGATTTTTAGAGCTTCCTGCCCTTGGGGCAGCAGGCATATAAGCCTTGGGAGGTAGGACTGGCAGCAATGCATATTTAATTCCAAGATGTCTTCATTTTTGACAAATATTAAGTCCTGATACTGTTATGCATTCAAACACTTCAGCATAATGCTAAACCAGGGAAGTCTCCCATCAAAACCGTATTCAAAACTGAGAAATAGAGAATTTGATTAATGGCTCCAGACTTAGACGCTACAGCAACACGCCCTGTTAGCGTGCTGTTACCAGCCAACCGGACTGTCCTGATCAGGGCTGTAAAGCAGGGACATGAAGTGACAAGGCAGCGCCGGCAGCCCTCAGGAATGCAACCAGCAGGTCCGCGCTCGGGCTTCAAGCGTGTTGAGGTCTGGCTCGGCTCCACTGAGCGCATAAAACCGCTCTCACCAGCGAACGCTGTTCTCAGTGAGGGCAAGTGTGTCGTCATCGCCAGACCTTCGGAGGGTCCCTCGCAAGGCACCAACGCGATGGTGCTGCTGCAGTAAGTCTTGGCAGTTTTTAGCAGCTTTTGCTATGCCATGAGTGCAGAACTAGGTTACTGGGTCAGAAGAGATTGCTAGAAGCAACCAGCTAGTTTTAAATCCAAATAGCATCTCGTTATTTCACATTTTCATATTTCAGCTAGTACTGAAATACGTAACTTTGAGATACCTCCATCGTTAGGAAATTCTAATGGCAAAAGCAATCGTCTCAGCCTTATTTTCTCTCCGCAACCAGTGTAGCAGTGACAAGCCTTACATCCTTATCAATCAATGGCAGCTGCTTACCTTGTGCATGACAATCTTCCGCTGAGCTGGTTCGGCCACATCGATCATCTTCTGTACCACGTAGTTGGCGTACTGATCTTTCATCATGGTGTATAAGGCACTGTGAGGGCCATCATTCATAGTGCACACCTCATCGATCAACATGGCACGCTCCGTACGGGAGGCGTGAGTAACGCATTTCTCCACCACGTTGCTGCAACAATAAAAGAAGGACAATCTGTGAGCACGCAACTTCTCTACTGGGCTTTTCATTCATCCCCAAGGAGATCTCTTAAGCTTCTAGCAAGGGAAGACCATTTGGGAGAGACATATGTGCTGGCACAGAAGTTCAGCAATGTGAAACAGAAAAGCAGTCCAAGGAACTTGGGATACAAGTGGGAATTTGGGTAAAGGACCAGTTCAGGTTTTATGTCACCCAAATTTGTGCAACTCTACAATGAYGCTGTATTTGAGATCAGCGTCTGTTCTCATGCATGCCCATTAGAGAAGCAGATGAGTTGTTCTTTGTTTGGTTTTCTCAGTACTGGAGCTTGACGGGAACAGAGGTCCGAGGTTAGAACAACAGGGAAATGCTTATTCAGGAACGAAAGATCTTAGCAAAGGCAGAGAACTTCCAGAATTCCTGAATATATTAAATGATTAGTCTCTGCTCTCCAGAGAGCCAAGTTAAATAGGATAGATGAAAGGGGACGGAGAGTTTTGCTAGTCTTATCTTCTGCATCCCTGACTGAATCATAAAATCACCAAGCGGTTTGCCACAACTAGTGCTCAGCTCAGGGGACATCCTACACTAATTAATGCTCCATCTGGAAAGAAGTTTAGAAAAAAAGAGCAAGGCAAGTCAGGGAAGAAGAATCTAAAATAACAACATTAAGACCACACTCTTCTAATTCTTGTTAATGTTACACTTCCCTTGTGTCCATAAGTATTAATAAGCACTATTTTACTAATCATAAAAAGGTGAGAATATTGAGCCTTTAAAGAGCTCAGCCTTCATGTTCAAATGGCTAGAAACACACACAAAAGGAATTTACAAATGTGGGAAGTATTACTTTGTCTTGACATCCACTAAGGTACCTGGATTTTGCTTCTACCCACGTGTAGTAGCTCTGTAGCATCTGGACTAACAACCTCGGACTGCTGCAGCTTCCCTGACAGGATATCATGATGCACGTGTCTCAGAAAGGACTGCAAGACTTAGCATATAAAAAGCACAGATTCTTCTGTGAAAAGTGGGATGAAAAAGAATTGTTGCTACATTGATTTCCCAAACTCCCTTGTGGCATGACACAGCATCCCAGAGGCAGTGAAAGGCTCTTACGGCATGTTATTATCCAAGGGATAGTGACCACTTAAAAAGCACCAAAACAAAAAAAACAACATACACAAAAACTCTTGGTCAAGTTCAGGAACGTGGATTAGAGCTACTCTTCCACATCTTCATCCTCCTTCATTACAAGTAAAACTTACCTTGCCAGTCACTCCTCCTAGTTTACAAGCAGTTACAAATAGCACTCTGTTGTTAAGCAAAAAGTTATTTTCACTTCCTTTCACCTACCTACACCCCACCCCTAACTCTTCTGCAACTCTAGCACGTGTCTGTGCTCCCATGGGGCGTGGAGACTTTAAGGAACAAATTCATACCTAGCAAATTTATGTTGACTCAACACCAGCACGTTGCCTCTAATTTCTGCTACAATCTTGCTCTTATCCTCAGGCCGACCATGTTCTAGTACATGCTGGATAACATAGTTCCCATACTGATCCTGTTTGAGAGACAGCAGAAGTGTGTGACAAAACGTGGACAGGAACCATTAATATCAAACTAGTTCCCAATGTGCATTAAGACTTACAAACTTGAACTAAACGCTAATTAAAATATCTACTGTATAAGTCATGTAAATACTTTCTACTTTTACAAAAACGTGCATTCTAGAGTTTTACCAGAAGGTAAAATGCTACATCTTTGTATCAATTGTAAAACTCAAAACAATTTCCTTGAACATGAAATGTCAATACTCTGCTTATTTCAAGTTTCTTTGCCTTCTCCAGGTTCAAACATACCAAAATCACACATCCTGGAGGGCTGCACCGTGGTTCTAGCCACGGGAGACTGTCCGTACGCATGTTCGTATTCTGAATGTGCGTATATTCAGATCACAAGATACATATTTTCCCCATTCACAATACCAGAGGCATGACCCGATGCCTCACCTCCATGCCCAACCTCTTCCCATTTCCATGTGCTAAATACATGAGCATACAGGACAGGGTTCATTTGCTGTTATATCCATCGTGCCCCAACACCAGAATCCTAGAAAAACAAGTTCTCAGAAGGACTGCAAAGAGGAAAGGCAGCCAGGAAGGGGGTGTGCATAAAACCAACACTTTTTAAGAACCCCAATTACTTGGCATTTTCTTTTCCTAGAAGTAATCAGCTCTTCACATCAATTCCCCTAAGATCTTACTTGCACTGCAACTTCTGGAGTGAAGCATTAGGACACGCACTCAACTCAATACTTAAGATCCTTTTCAAAAAGGAAAGTAACTACAACTTTGATACCTGCTGGATAGTTGCACATAGCCAAAACAATTGGTGGTGACGCATTTCTTGTCTGCCATGTTCCTTCGCATTCCTCCTCAGGAACAGAGTCCCTGTGTTCAGACGAACCCAGCAGCACTACAGCTGCAGTCCCAAATATGCTGCCAGGAGCTTTCCTAATACAAAGCAGTAACCGAGACACATCTCACAGCACCCACATTCCTCCTTCCCACACTGACCTGAACAAGCTGCTCAGTGTGTTGGTGAAGTTCCTCCAAGATGGGAAGGGTCTGCTCAGGAAGACAGTGCTCAAGGATCCTCTGGATCACACGACAGCCATATGGATGTGTAGACAACGCAAAAACCTGTGTTCAACAAAGACAGGCAAGCACAGGCAGCAACGCATCCGTTAGTCTTTGTCAATCCTTGAAACCTTTCGAAATTAAATGAACACATGGTGGTTTTTCCCAGGCATGGCAGGTAATGACAGCTTGCAGCACTGCAGCTCCAGATAGCATAAACTGGAAACATCTGTTCCCCACTGCCACAGGACTAACTGGGTGATGGCAGGCACATCACATCCCTACCTGTGCTTCAGCTTCCCCATTCATGAAACAGGAAAACAAATGGTAAAGCCTCTTGATTAATAAAAAGAGCACTGGGACAGCCAAGCATTATTAGAAGCTGTGTTAAAACACTGTTTCAGAAGAATAAATCCAGCATACTGTTTGCCAGCTATGTATTTTAAGCTATGTAAGAAATGGTATGAACCAGAAAGGTTAAAAATGCTCAGCAAAGGATTTTCCTCAACTATTTGGATTTGTTTAAAATCCTCAACTGCGCTTAGGAGAAGTGACAACAAAGAACCTTCTTTCTCATTTCTAACGGATTACCAAATCTGTTGGTAAGAACATGACAGATTTTATTATTGTGGCACAGTTTTCTGTCTAAAGCACAAAGTCCTATTTGGTTGCTTAAAATTAACAAAAGTAGCAAATCCAAGCACTGAAGTTAAATTGACAGTCTACATATTTTTAATAACTATTGAGTAAACCATGCAGGAAAACAGGACTTGAAGTGCAATTAACTGCAGAAAAATAGTCTTGAGGTGAGAAGTTTAATCTTTTATATGAAAGTTCAGATGAAACTGGGACAGCTGGTCAAAGAAATGTCAGTGCCATCAACCAAGTTCCCAGGGGTATTTCTGCCTCGCCTAACTCCCTAGTGGAAGGTCCAAAGCTAAACTCTAACCAGCAAATCTGCTGAGCAAGTTTCCAGCTAGAATCCTGCTTGTTTTGACATAGCCAAGCAAGTCCCCACTTTCACAGCTGTTCCAGGAGCAGCCAAACTAATAAAGCCTGGTTCCTGCTGTAATAACCCCAGGCTATCCTCACATCCCTGTGGCAAAACCCTCAATACTTCAAAGTTCCCCTCCAAAGCCAATTAAGTTGAAGTTGGAAACGCCCAAACCAGCGCTTTTGTAATAGAAGACAAGCTGACTACAGGCAGAATAAAGCCAGCTACACAATTAATATCCAGGACATCAGTTCAGGACAGGATACCAAGAAAAAAACTGGGAGAATGAAGCACAAATAACTGCCCTTTTCTAGATGAAACTCATGTTTTTCCCCCGGTCCAAGACCCTTGGGAAACAGCAGTCCTCTAAGCCGTCCTCACAGAGAGGATCATAATGAAAGTTTACTATACCCATCACAAAACCCTGCTCACCACCTTTACTATGAAAACGGATTAATGAGACTTGTTTTCCCCTCCATCAGTCAAAAAATACTTGATGTTCCAGTAAAGCAGATTTTTGCAAGGATGCTTCACTGTGATATACCTGCACAAAAATGGTAACAGAGACATGACCAAAGAATTTCTAGGCTCCCTAGCGTTGCTGCAGAAACCTTTCAACTGATGCTTGCTAAAATTTAAAATTCAAAATATTTGAACAAGTTACAGCTACTATCATGCTATTCAAAGCAACATATAAGAATACAAAGAATGAGAATCAGTATCTTGGTTAAGGACTTACCTGTCCCTTAAACGCATCAATGATAAACTGCAGGGACTGAGGCTGCACACACTCAATACACTTCTGCACCACATGATTACCATTCTGGTCTTTCACGCACTTCAGGACATGGCCATCCAACTCCCGTACCATCTCATTCTATTAGGAGGAGAGAAAGACAAACAGAAAGCACCACCAGGATTCACGGCTGATAAATGCAAAGTTTTCGCTGCTAAACGTGGTCAAGAATATGAAAGGTACGAAGGATGCACTGATGTATTTCAAAGTGGAAAACTTCCACTTTGAAATGAAGCCTGCTGTGCTACAGAAACCACCAAGAAAAATACTATTATGAAATGAAGATGAAGCACTCATTTCATTAAACACGAGTGTCCTCTTATAAGTACCCAAATTTAAGAAATTTTACTGATACACAACTTTACTGTGCATCCCCCATTCCCTCCTCTGCTCCCCTGAAAGATAAAGAAATCTAAAATGCCCAAACTTCACAAACTTGTCAGGTATCAGCTTCATATATCACTAGAATGGGGCCAGCACTGGGATAAGAACTTGCTAGTATTTTACATAGGCAAGGTAATATTGTATGATAACTAAGGAAACCAAGAAGTTAAGGTTTAGATATGACTAAAGTAACACACATGCAGGCTAAAAGATTCACAATCAGAAAACAGAGAATGACAGTTTTGGGGAATTTAATGACACTACAAAATTGGACGAGTTCAGTTCTGCAACTGACACAAAACCAGGCATTTCAGGAGTACAGCGTACTCAAAAATACCATTCTGGAAGACGACAATTAGCAAATCCTCGGACCAGAAGTGCCAGAGTTTGGGCCACCACCCACCGCCCCGCTGACAAGTGTGTCAGCAGCTTAGCCCAGGCTYGACCCAAAGGGTATGTGCATTCCTAAAGCCTGTTTCAGTTTTTTAATTTAATAACCTACATTGAGATTCTTGTATTACAATTCCTAACACCTTTATTAGCTAGCTTGCCTAGCGTATTTTTCATCTTAATTCATTGTTCATAAAACCCTAGAGGRATTCCTTTATTAATGAGCTTTGCGTGGGACTCTGGCTATCATCCACATCTCTCCAATGCCAGGCCTGGCTCGACAGGAACTAGGAGCTCCTCATACATCTCACAGCAGGAAAGCAGAATATTGACCCACATATCAAAGCAGTGATATCTCAGCAAATGTTAAAGGCAAAACTCTGGCACTGCTTCCTTCAAGGGATTTAAAAGTATCTTTTAATTCACTATCATTCTCAGTTTCCCCTACATACATCATCTGATTTCAGGGAGTTAACAGAGAACCAACGCCATTACCAGTTAAGTGGAACAAGGAGATAACAATGAGACCCAAGAACGGTGTCACAAACTTATCATGCACATAAAACGTAACAAACATGCCATAAACCAAACCAAAAGAACACCAGCCACAAGAGGAACAGAAGGTCGCAGTTCAGGTCACCAAACGGCAAGGAACGTTAAACATCAAGAAGAAAGTTAAAATTGAAACTTACAATTACCTGCTGGTCTGGGGGAATAAACTCAAGGGCCTTCTGGATCACCCTACAGCCGTACATCTGCAGAGCCAGGGACAGAACATGCCCACGGATACGTTCTGCCAAGGCTAACTTCTGTTCCAGGCTGCCAAACTGTGAAGATGAAAACCAATCACTACAAGCACAAAACCCTCACGTGGCCAAGCAGCAAAGCAGCCCTCCCACGCTGTCAYGCTGAAGCGTTAAACAAGAAATACCGTGCCTACTGAAAAGAAAGAAAATACCAACCACACCTCAATGGATGTGAACAGGCACAAGCCAGACGTCTGTTCTGTGTCTGTCAGACATGCCTGACACACGCGAAACAAACTCCAGAGTCAAAGGTGCTGGAGCCACCAGGGTGACATGTGCCAGTTCACTAACCCTTGACAGGGTTGCTATAAAATTACTGGATAAAAGAACTGCCAAGGCTTGGTGGAGAAGGAATAAATCAGTTTCAAGGAAAGACGGGCATCTGCCCAACCTCCTGGTATGAAAACACAACACTTTCTTCCAGTGGATGCTGTTCACTGGAAAAGTTTCTTTTGTTCCTAAATACGTGAGTACTGACAGCTCAGCACAGCATCCTTGAAAAGTCTTGTTGGACCTACGTCTCCTGGGTATGTTGCTATTTATTCCTACACCTTTTGCATCTCAAAGCAAAGTGTTACTTTTCAGGTGAATCTTTATGAGTCCCACACCTCAGTCACCCCAACAGGAATGATGCAGCAGCCTGTGGGGAGATGACGACATCAGTGTTGACAGATATCCATCGTTTTAGCCAAATAGCAGGGTTTCTACGAGCTCATCCAATACCTCAGGACAGCAGGCATCTGAGTAAGACTTGCAAGGGAATGCAGACTTACTTCAAAGAACTTCTGGATGACGTAATTTCCAAATACATCGACCATCAACTGATAAGCTGCCTGGAGGATCTCGTTGAACACAAGCTGACGTTCTGCTGGGGTAGCACGCTCCAGTTTCAGCTGAATAAACCTGAAAAATAGGGCTGGTGTGATGCCACTGGCATATATGCCCACAACACATTTGTTAATACAAACCCATTCAAAAGCTTCATACACTGAGCTCTTACAAAACACAAATCTTTAAAACACAGTTGCCCTATCCAGCTATCTGAAACCTCGGGTGGTCACAGCTATGAGGTCCATGGCCACATGTCATTGTCAGTACCCCAAAAATCTCCTCATTCCAAGCAAAGCAGATCTCAATAGAATAACACAGCAAGGTCCTGCGTCCACGCGGCTCTTTAAAATGAGTTAAGCTATGCCAGTGGGACTAGCAGGCAAATTACAAAGCAAGCAAGCTCCTCTTTAGAGAAGGGACTCCTGCTATCAGCATTTGTACCCAAAGAGTCTTTAAAAAGAAGGGTCAGAACGTTACACTACTTGGCTTTTCACACCTCCTTTTCCCTGTTCTGCCTCTTTGCTTCAGGACGTGATGCAAATTGCAAACGACGCTAACTCAAAGAGCAGCTGTCCCAAAAAGCTTCCCATAGCGCAAGGTTTTTAATCCCACCTGGATCCATGCTGATCTTGGGAGAACTCCATGATGTGACCAGCAATCTCCCTCAGCTGTAAATTAGGGTACCGGTTGTTGCGAAAGTCTTCAAGCAGCCTGCTTCGGCCAGAGGGCATAACATCAGACATCCCATAGCGCAAGCGAGATGAAGGGAAGAGCGTACTGCTGGGGCTGAAGAGGCTGGAGGCACTGCTGGCACTGCGGTACTTGGCTTCAGCTCCCGGAGCAGCAGAGATGTAACGGCCACTCCCATTTGTGAGCCCTCCTGCAAGTCATCAAAACAAGGGTATTTCACAAGATGAAATAAAGTGGCCGAGGGATTAATTTACAACCTGTACATGCCATTTTACTTCTAATTACTCCTYTTCCACCGAGATGGGCTTCTGACATGGTTCAACTAGGAAGTATTCTCAACTAAGCTAAGTGAGCTGCCCCCAAAATAATTCAGATGGGGACATGTTCAAGTGTAGTTCCTTAGCATGGCACCGTTGTATTGTTAGGATCAGCTACAGATTCAGCATAGAACAGACTGTAACAATTTCTGTTCCTCACTCTGTGTCGAAACTCTCCAAAACAGACAAACTGTCAATTCCACCACTTGTTAACCTGCTGTTTCTAATTACCTTATCCTCCATCCTCAGTTTTTTTTTCCACCTATCCTGCTGCCGTGCAAAGGACTGATTTAAAAGAAGCATACTGATGGTGGGGACAGAATTAAGACAAAATTAGATAAGAAAAAGGCAGCAAGAAGCAAGTACAAAAATTTTGGATATAAAAACCAAATCACTATTAAATACAGGTAAGTAACAATAAATTAAAAACAATAAATAAATACTTTTTTAAAATCCTGTGCTTTCACAAATGCCCTAAAGATTTTCATCCACATTAAGACAGCTGCTGAGTTACCCAGCAACAGGTACGGGGAACAGGTATCATCATATAGTTAGCAAACCGCAAGCGTTGATAGGAACCAACTTAAACCTTGCCTGTAATTTTTTGAAATTTGCTTCAGAGCTATGGCAGAGGACTCTTCCCTTTCTTGCAGGGCTCGGGATCCCTCTGCTGGTCAAAGACCGCAAGATGCCTTGAGCAACTATGGTTTTTCCTGGGTGGGACAAAGTCCTCCCAAGAAAAATGTTCTTATCGCATGGGAACCTGCCACCTGAAAGGCCAACGTGAGGCAGCGAGGGCAAACCACCTGAAAAAAAAAAGCTACAAAAAGGCTCTGCAAAGGAGGAAAGATCTTCAGGGCAAACATCGGTAGGGCTGTCTGGAAAGTGAACAGACCTTCTCCTGGCAGCCATGCACATGACAGTGTCTGAAATAAAAATATTAAATAAAATAAAAAAAAGAGCTGAGTGAACTGCACTCCTCTGCCATCAAYGCCTGAAGGAAGCTCCCGTGCAGGAAACGCTGTATGAGAATTAAGTATCTGATAAAGGCCTAATTAAGTTGCCCTGTCTCTGAGCTGGGCAAACATGTTCTGACTTCTCTGGAGCTGATGCCAAACCTCAAGGAGAAGGAGACTCGTGAGCTTCTTGTTCACATCTCTTTCTTATGCTGCCTTGCCAACGGTGTGGCCATCATCTTCTCTATCTACCCGACTTCTTAACTGAGCAAGAACTCCGAAAAGCGACCAAGTGATACTCTTTACTGCTGGAAGGCCCAGGATATTCAAAGGAACAGTAAATCACCTCTCAGGTAAAGGAAACCCAAGAGCGACAAGCTGAGCAATGGCGTGCTAACATTCTCCATGGCATTCAAAGAGCTCAGAATTACCACTTGTTTTCTGAAAGCCTGGAGCAAYAAGAGTCATAGCACTAACGCACTGAAGTGGAAAACTAGTTCCTGATCATCTGCAAATGGCTGTAAGAGGAAAAGGTTTAGCACTCACACAGTTATCACCTATGCCTTATCTCTTAGTTAAGAGGGAAAGCACAGTTTGTACGGACAAAGTCTTCTCTGTCAGAGGTTTTCTGAGAAAAACCTTCCGATCTTTTTGGAGATTCAAAATAAACCACGAATTACTCCTGTTTTCTACCCGTCTCTCCTTCTTCTGATGGAGATGCTGACTGCAGGTCTCCCCATGATGTTCAACATCATACTGGGAATTAAGAGACTGTGGGGGGGACAGGTTTCCTAAATCAAGCAAGYGCTTCTGACACCCACCTGTCAACCACCGAAGGCCAGAAACCTTGGAGCACCTCAAGCTACTTTTGCCAATGTGTGGCTGGAAATCAGTGACTTTGCCAGATCCCAGACTTCAGTGGGATCTTACCAATAACTACAATGAAACAGCTCCTTGTTCAAGAGCAGTACACAGARGCTGGAAGCTCCCGAAGCTCGTAGGGACACTAGGGTAGAATAAAGGGGCAAAAACCCCGAAGAAGGGATAGGACTCCTGCAAGATGTTGGCGCTGATCATTCCTCCTGCATCCTCAGCCACAACAAACTTCAAAAGGGGGTCTGCAAACTGTGTGGAGACATCCTATCATGCTAAAACCATGCTGCTCGTGCAAAGCACTTGGCACCTGCATATGACAGCAAACCAGTGCTGTATGCACTACACAGAGGTTGTATGGAAGAGACAGCTGTGGTGTGGTTCTGTCTCTGAACATATCGACAGTATTTTCTTACAAGTGTCTGGGATATGTCAGGAAAAATCTGTATCTGAGGAGGACAAAGTGCACAGACTATCCTGGGGACTCCAAGGCGGACGCGTTACTCAGACTTACACCACGGCTGCAACAACTGAGCATTTCCTATTTTGAAATGGTAAGTCATCTTCTCAGTGCTTGCTGGGACACTTGAGACAGACGTTAACCTGAAAGAATTACTGATTTCAGGCAAAGAAAAGGACAAGGAAAGGATGATTCAAAACAAAAACACAGGGGAAGAAACACAAAGGCTGCTGTCTGAAAACAAAGCACTTCTTAAGCAAGCTTCCAGCGGACTTTTATAAAGCCCTCAAATTGCTCTGCAACACAGGAGTTCCCAGTATGAGAAATGTCAGAACAATGGGAAAAAAAAGGAAGATGAAAAGATGGCTCTGTGAGAAAGCAGGCAGAGAAGACGTCCCTGCTGCTCTCCCCTACAGAGGGYTCAGCACAGAGGCACCAGCCAAGGGGACCCCACGCTGCCTCCCCGGGGCTGGGAAGGGCAGGAGCCAGCAGCTGCCGAGGCACCCCCAGTGTCACTGCCCCAACCTGTCACCCCATGCAACCCAGTGCCAGGGTGTGCCACCAGCCACCCAGGGAGACGCAGCCCTACAGCCCTCCCAGTCGGTCACAGCTAACTGGTTATCAACTCCCCAGCCAGTTTTCCCGAAGACCCTCTAATAAATTCCCACATGCGTGTATCAGCTTCCTCACACTGATCCTGCCTTTTAAATTACAGGCTGACTACAGTATGGGGCAGCTCTCTCCCAAGCAGCTCCTGCAAGAAAATCATAAAATTAAAATAATTACTTATCTGCTGCAAATCCTGACCCCCATTCCAAACTGGGAAAACCCAGAGTTGGACACATTCAGCCCCAGGCTGCAGCGTGATAGGTGTTTCTATTGGGACCATGCCAGCTACACATACAAGGGCCGACAAAAACTGCTTGTGGGTCTACCTGAACTGATGTGAAGTGTAACCTGGCCAAAAATAAATTTTATAATCTTAAAAAATGTATTTAGTAATTTGTAATACTATAATTTTGATCAATACTGGGGAAGAAGAGGGCCCCTGCTGCTTTAGCACCCAAAAGTGCATATTTATTTACAGTTGCTTTATCCTAGCTATGCACAGTTGTGTATGTTGCATTCACCTTTGAGTTTAAAGGATGTATTTAGCTCAGCCTTCCTCCTCCAGTAGATCTTTTCGTAAGAACTGGCTGCATGGTTATTTCAGGTACTTGTGATTGCCCAGACATTTCACAAGGTCAGTTTACAACACCAGAAAAAAACTTAGCTTGATAAATACACACCATTTTTCACAGCTATGAGCTTTCAGAAAGCCAGAAGAGCTGGAGCTGAATCTTTATATACAACACCAACCCAACAAATGGCTGACTTGCACATCCATGAGACGTGGCAAAGTCAAACCCACAACTTACACTGCATTTAACCGTAGATTTGCTGATTGCAAGTCAGATTTAATGCCAACTTCTTACGTCATTGTGTAACCCTGAAATCAAAGTTACGTGAAGTGACTCCCCCAGGTTGTCTCCCCCCACGTAACACAGTGGTAGGACGTAGTTCTAAACCCGACTGCTCTCATTTCCCTTTTTGCAAACAACACATTTGGGTGTTCCCATCTGTCCTTTCATTTTTAGATATTTAGAAATACYGCTTGTTCTCGTTATCACAAACCACTTCTGATATCACTCCCAAATAGAAAAGGAGTCAGCCTTAAGCTTCTTATAAGGAAAAACAATGCTTGTGCTGTTTTTATAGCATTAAAACTTATTTTATAACCAAAGGAAACTACAACTACATTTAACACTGTCTTCCATTACAGGTGAAAGAGAAACTTAAAAAAATAAAATGACCTTTTACAGATTTCAAGGTGAAAACAACACAAATGCAGAGTTATTCTATATGAAGTTTTTCTTGCAGCATTACCAAGCATGAAGTCAGCCACGGAGGAAACCTGGCTACAAGGAGAGGAATATTTTGTCAAGATGGGAAGACCCATGTGAACTGCTCTGGGGCACAACCCATTTATGTAAATGGTAACTCCGCTTTCTTTCCAGAGTTTGTTCTCAAACAGATTAACCTTTCTCTGATCCAGCTTTTAAGATTCATTCTTTTGTTTGCCTGCAGGGGCAACAGACTTTTTCTAGTGCCAGATTTGGAATCTGGTTAGTTTTCAGCATTAATTTGTTGTAGCTATTTAACTGTCAGCTTAAGGACTGTACAGCTGCATAAATAAAGCTAAAACCCCTTCCAATTCTATTAAAGCTCTGAACAAGGAAAGATGGTAAATCTAAACTTGATCTCGAAAAATCGTATTTATTACTATTCCATGCTAAGCTTTAGCCAGCATCAAATTTATCACACATGCATGTAATAAACATGATAAATATAGTATTTGATGAGTGCGTATATGCATGGAAAACTGTTCTGATAACCAAAAGTTTTGTTAAATTGTTAAATCCAGACAGATAGGTGACAGAACCAAAACAAAGTGATATTTTGAGCAAGTACTAAATTACCTGGTGCAGATGCAACGAATAACCTATCTTGTTTGTTTATGAGGCCTGGAAATGAACACTTCAGGAAATTCAGATGAGCATTGCTTTATTATTTAATATTTGCTTTATTTATTTTAAAGATTTACTTTATTATATGTAAGAGCTCTGGGCCAACTAGAAGCTCTTCCAGAAGATGTAGCTTGCATAAAGTAATGTATCTTACCAAAACTAAGAAAGCCTCTCCTATGCACTAATGTGCTTTTGATAAGGCCACACTGATGGGAAATTTTCAAAAGCAAACTCACAAAACCCTCAACTAAAAGCTAAGTACTGCTCCAGATAACATTGCATATTTTGGTTAAAAGAAGAAACTGTATTCTAAGCTCATTAATTTATCATTGAAAAGTTAATGGCTATTTTAAAACATTTGACAAGTTTAAGGATCAGCCCTACAGATCTGTTTTATTCAAGGACAACAAACAATTGGTGCTGTTATCGAGATCTGTGCAAGAAAAACAGTTTGTTTTTCAAACACTTGGAAATGTTATCCATAATTTAGAGATGAGGAAACAAGGAGGCAATACAGAAACCTTCTTGTTTAACAGCTGAACTACTGCAAGAGACAAACACATAACATAGGTGCTACAACTCCTGCTTCAGTGTTCCACCTACTTCTTCGGCAAAAGCAGGATCCCTGCCACAGGAACGAGAGCAGCAACTAGGCAGCAGGTATCTCACCTACCCAGCAGTGGGGCGTTCACATCTCTGCACCAAGGGAGAGCAGAGCAGTAACCTGCAGTGCTGGGACAGCGGCACTGTGGCTCTTACCCAGGTTTAAACTTGAAGATGATCCATGTGAAGATAAGGAAGGTGGTGGAGTCTGAGAGTGGCCAGGTCCTTGGCTAGGCAGAGGCATTCCCACAGGTCCAGGAGAGGAGGAAAACCCAAGGCCATTATAAAAACTGTGTCCTATAGGTGTCAAACTGCTGGATGTCCTCTTATACAGGTCACTGCTCCCTGTAAGGGAGTCTCGGCGGGAACCACTGCCCGTGTTGGAGTTAGCAACTGAAAAGAGGAAGAGAGTAAAATTGTGTGATGTCAACAAGCTGCCCGAGACAACTGGATAGCTGGAGAGCCAGTACGACGGCACCTATTAACAACTTCATTGCACCAGACTGTTGTTTTCCTAAGGGTGTTGCATGTGCCCAAATGAAATGCATTAATTAAAACCACGTTGCTAATGATCAGAAATCCTCGATTTTAAAAATTAGCTTGAATCCTGTCTTTGCGTTTACAGTTTTGTAGTTTTTATACCAATAGAACACATCGAGAAATGCAGCTCCAAAAATCTACAAGCAGAAAGATCAAGAAGATAAAAATCTACCTAAAGGAAGCGACAGAATGAAACAACAGGGAACGTGTTGGCTTTTGGACACAAACACTTAACGCTTAGCTTCTGAACCTTCAGAAGAAGGTTTGTATACTTCAAAGCTCTTTTCCCCTAAGCATACCACTTAGTTTAACAGAAGATATTAGATCGCCCTACAAGCATTGCCTCGTATTTATTCTTTGGCCATTAGAGCTAAAACAAATCCAACATGAGATTTTATCTATTCATGTTTACTTAAGAGCATGTACAGCTTCGTGTACCTTTACTTGAAATCCTTGTGCTCACCTTTCATTATATTAGAAAACAGCTGTTTGCACCAAGCTTTATTGAGATGGAAATCAGAATTCAATTTAATACATAAACTCAACGTTTTTTTGAAGAGTTGTCTTGATAGTCAAATACAAACTCTTTAAATGCACCGTCAACTTGAGGGAAAAAAAATCAATTTTGCATTAAAATCTTGTTTAAGAAATAGTGAAATTGTTAACTGTAATGAACTAATCATTTTTCATGACTGCACACGAGTTCTAGAAGCAACAGCCTCACATTTTTATTCATTGATTGAGGGAAAACAATTTTGTGCATCTTGGCATTGAGCAAACTAGTAATTGAATTCAATTAGTTAAATAAACTGAAGTGAAAGAAGCGAATGCTGTGTTTACCTGAATCCAAATGGTTCAAATTCTCAGGCTGGATTTAAGAAAAATATTTAGAATAACTTTTATTTAAAACTGTGATTTGATGCAGTGACGGTATGTCCCCTAGTCTTTTCTGATAGAGCAGGTTCAAAAGGCATGTTTTAACCTGCTCTTCACACTGATGAAAGCAGGAAAGTTCAGGACATAATTACTACCTCTGAGACTAAGCAGTAATTAAAGCAATTGTTCTACTTCAAAAAAAACAAACCTAAGGAAAAAAAACCCAACCCACAGACATCTTTCTGGTTTGGTTTTATTCTGAAAAAAATCTTTGTCTCCAACTGCCTAACAAACAAATCAAAACAAACCACGTATGTAACATTCCTTGCAACCACAGTAAGTGACTTTTTTTGGTGTATGATAGAAACAATTCCCAGAATAAAACATGGAAACCACCTCAGATCAGCTTTTTTAAAAACATGAAAAGTTACTTAGCCATTATTCTGAGGTAAGTGTTAGTACATGGATGGATACCACTCTGGAGCCAATTCCTTTTAGTCCAGTATCTCCACCAAGCACATGCAGATAAAGGCAATGAAATTCAAAGCTGTTTAAAAACTTGATCTGTAGCAACAAGGGGATGACTGATAATGTGTATAACAAAACGAATTCATTACTTTGGTACTTCTAATGTATCATCTACTAAAAGAAGTTTCACCAGAAAGCGCTGCAGATTTTGAAAGCCAAAGTAGTCCCTAAAGGAAAATTTCCACTCAACCTCAGACGGATGAAGAGGAGGGCTCAGCAGCTCGGTGCACCAGTGCCAGCTCCAGCGGCTCACAAGCCCACTACCTGCATTTGGAGCTATCTGCTTCTCTCCTTTTTCCCCATGAAGAAGCTGCTGTTCCTACCTGCTGTCCCAAAGCCTCCCAGCGCAGACCCCAGCGTGGCACCGAGAGAGCTGCTGCTTCCAAATCCCAGGGAAGTGTTGGCAGGCTGGGCAGAGCCCTGAGAAAAGAGTGAGCTGCTCTGGGAATTGCTGCTGAGAGAGTTGTTGCCGTAAAACGAGCTGGATGCCAGGTTGTTGGTGGGCTGCTGCTGGGGCTGGGGYTGGGGCTGCTGAGTTCCTAGAGGGCGAAATGGTCCGTTTGTCGTTCCTGCCAGGCCACCCGCTGCACCGTTGGCCGAAGCTGCAGCCGCTGCAACCGCTAGAGAGAAAGTAATTGGAAGCATAGACTGAAAAATCCATTTTTGTAGCAGTTTTGGAAGTTAAAACTTAGCAGGTTCCTTTTATTTACTATATATTTTTTTCTTTCCTCTCAAGATGAAAATCTCCCTTTCACATCAAACTTTGCATACAGTCTCTTTTCTTTATATCCGAGCTCCACAAGTCTTGCACAGAGCCAATGAATACCAGCAATGCCCCGTTATTATTACTGCTGTTTGTATTATTAGAGCTACATAGATCACACAAAAATGTTCCCTTTCTCCTAAGATCTAAGATTCAAATCAATACAGCCACACCCTTAGCAATATCCAATTAAGAAACACAAGTTTTGAAATAAGCAAAATTGTCCTTTAGTGCACGAAATGCAATCCTGCAGTGCTAAGAACATCAAAACCAAGTACTTTTGTTTTTCAGCCAGTTCCAAAGTAAAAGCAAAATAAACAAGAGCTACAAGCAAACAATTAAAAGGCTCATTTCATAATCTGTTACTAACATTGGCAAAGACTGCTTACACACACAAATTCTGGCTGAAAAATTCCTTTTAAAGCCTTGAACTCCCAAAGAACCCTAATAAAACCCAAAACAACTCATGGCAAAGGCCAGGCGTGTAACATTTTACGCAAGGTGATCATTTGGGAGTTCTACACAGGCTAAGACCTTTTATTACGTGGCAAACTAGATGCCAGCAGACAAATTTAAATAACTGTCATGAAACTCTGCAAAATAATAGAGTTTATGCGACGCTACCTCTTTGAGGCTGTTCTGGAGGCTCAGCCCACAGTGAGCACAGAGGATGTTCTCAACAACAATCCCCGCAATGGATCTCAGTGAGGGCAAGTGTGTCATCATTGCCAGCAGAGTCCAGAGGATTTCAGGTCCACCCTCCGCCAGGGACAGAGCAGATTTTTCACTTGATGGGACTGGGACTCACCTGCTTGCGCCGCGGAGGAGCTGATGATGACTGGAGCGGGGGCTACCAGACGGACGGGGGCCCCCAGGCCGTTCCTGGCCCCTGCATTCACCACAAGAGCACCTGTTTGGTCATAGTAAGCAGCAGGAGCCAGCACTGGGTAACCTGAAGAGGCAAATTACAGGCGCACAGGTAAGGTAACAAGCAGCGCAACACATGGCAGATCAATCATCTTCAGATGAGTACAGTGCAATAGGATTTTTAAAGGAAAATCTGAATGGAAAAAGAAAAAGCAACAACAGCTCTGCTTCTTCTGAAGTGAAAAAAAGAAAAAAAAAAATCCATATTAACCGTCTCTGACTTTACACTAGTAAGACTTTCAGGTAGAGAAGCCTTTTTTTTTTCCCCAAAGCTACTATACTAGCATTGCCCTCTGTGTAAATTCAGTTATACGGATAAAAAAAGGTCTTAAAATACAAAACCAGTATTTCTTTTCCCTTCGAAGTATGACATGTGCTGGGACTTCTCATATGCATGAACACACTGCACTTCCAACTCTCCCACTGTATGTTGAAGTTGTTCAGTGTGCACACACATGCAAACAAGACATTGAACTTAAAGTTAAATATTTTCAAAGGTATGTATCATAAAGCATTCTTTAATATATATAAATAAAAACTCTTAAATCAAATAGGCTGGTGATACACAACGCAACAGATTTTCAGTAGTATATAGCTATTTAGGTACCTCGCTATATAATTTCACAGTTAAATAAACTTTCAGGAAAAAAGTGAAGTGATTCTCCATGATGGGGTCACAAAGAGAATGTTCTCCATGAATATTTGCTTTGTAAATATAACCCCCAAAACTCCAATAATGAAGATTTCAGGAAATCTGCAGATTACTTGAAAACATGCATGTTACAATTCACTCGGTAACTTAATACAGCAACATTCTTCTTAAGCTATAAAAAAACTCCGTGTAACAACCATGTGACACTTCCAGTGAGGAGACCTGAGGCCGAAATAATCCTGTTCTCTTACATTTGACCAGCAGGACATACTTCCACATTATTCAAAAAAATACTTACGTTTGTCCTTTGCCATTACAATAATATTCTGTATAACAATGTCAAAAGCATTTGTACCACACAGCCTCATGGATCAGAGCTAAAATTCATACAGGAGCTCCTCTCTTGCAGAATTATAAATTACAATAAAACCCTGCTTCGTTTTATCCGTTTTCTTTTCTTGTTTTTAAGCCACTAGTATTTGCCTGGAAGATTATGAAGGGGAAGTCCTTATGCTGTTAAAGTCAAGCACCTGGCAGGGATGGAAAGACAAGGCTAACAAATGGGACTAAGAGATCTCCGAGGTTTTAAAATAAAGATCACATAAGCTAGAATGATCCACAGAAAAATCTGAAAGCAACTTCCAACAGGAGCCATCGATTCTTTTGAGAATGCAAGCAACTAATGCACCTGTACAGAAAGACAGTTGGTAACATTTGTTTTCATCTGTGACACTGGGACCTAAACCCTGATTTAACTTAAATGCTGCATAGGTGGTTAGGTTCACATCTAACAGCCTCTCGAAAATGCCTTCTATACCCACAGATTAAAACCAAAAACCAGTAAAACCAAAATACTGCTGAATGCCAGGCAAACGTGATACCACGCAGACACACAAGATATAATTTTCTTAGATCTCCCTGGGCACTGGAGAAGTTGCAGCTCCCATGGAGCCCCTACCTGGCATCCCCGCTGCCAGCCCTTGTCCAAAGGCAAGGGCAGAATTGACAGCTGCAGCAGCCACCAGCGGATCAGTCTGCTGTCCCTGCTGGTTCTGATTTGGGGTCAAAGGACGCTGACTGGCTCCTCCGCGTAGAACCTGGAGAAGACAGAGGAACATTGATCTGTTTATCCTGGGACCCAGGAGTAAGCTGCAATCACCAGACACTTGCAGGAGCATCAGCAGCGGCCTAGTTGAAGTTCTTGCACACAATGGCAGCTTTGTCACAACTAGCGTGTGACAACCCCTCCCCTGTACTCAGGGCAGAGCTGCCTTCGCCACCACCAGCCTTCACRCTACTACCAGGGGTAAATGCAGAAGACCCAATTTAAATAATACATCCCCTCTCAGGCTTACTGAGCATAATCTGGAAGCGCTTCATCATCTGACCTCTTTCATTTCTTGATATACCTTCAATACTCATCCTTTGTTAGAAGTGTTTGCAAGCCATCTGCCCCATCCCAGATAACATTTGGTCTCTGCCACGTTGAAAGCCCACCTGAGCAGAAACCTTAAAAAGCCCGACTTAGGAGCTGGGGGCTGATGACACGAGGTGACACGGGTTTTTCCAAGCTGCCAGCCCCCGYAGAAAACAGCGACCCAGTGACATGACACTTACTCATTGGAAATAATGACCAAAGATCACACACCGTCTTTTGTATGTAGCTCTTGTGGTTTAAGCACATGTTGGTCTCAAAAGGGAAGATGGCAAACTGGCCTTTCCTGTAATTACCTGTGACAGGCTTTGTTTGCAAAAGCCTTTTACTTAAAGTGGTGATGCAAGAGTCTGCACCCACTAGCGAGGTCAGCTTATTAAAAAAGCCATCCTTTGGTACTCAGCATGCCTTGTTGCAAAAAGTAACATCATGTGTGTCACCCGATAAAGTTATTAAAAGGAAAAAATGACTTTGCGCACTGAGAGACTGGGAGAGGATCCTGAAGTTAACCGATTTAGACGTGCATCCCAGAGTTTGCTATCGCTGTCAAAGCCTGAATGTGAACTCTTCAGCCTAGGGAGTCTCACAAGTTGCAGCTGCTTGGTAAGCACGCACTGTGCAAGGGCACTGTACAGAATATACGCGATGGACGGCCGGCTGCAGGAAGTGAAACATTGGTGTTTTTTACAAATACGCTATTAAGATGTCGTAAACATCACAAATCAACTGTCCATAATCATCGCTCTAGGTTTCCAAAATATGTGCCTCAGCACTTCTTAGAAAAATTTCATCCAAAAAATACACACTGTATCCTCTTATGGATGGAAGGTTTGTATTAAAAACAATACCCATGATCCTCACTCATGCCTGCTTCACTGCTATAAAAGTAATGAAAAATATTATAAAGGCTACTGATGATTGATATTTTTTATTTTGATAGCCAAAGCCTTGCAGAAGCTCTCTTAGCACACACCTTCCTTACAGGTAAAGGCTCCCAGTTTGAATGCCAAAGCATAAATGGCTTTAACACACTCTTAATGCCATTTTACCTGCGCGCACGGGTTCAACACGCTCCTGCCTGTGACCTGCCACATGGGGAGGTTCGATGATTAACTTTGTCAGGAGCAAAGTGTTCTCCTCCTTATCACTGGTCCAGAATCGTTGGTATGAAACATCACTGCTTTTATTATCTGAAAAGGCCTTATAATACTACCAAACACTGTTTTTTGCTTTAGTTTTCAAAGCAGAAGCTAATAAATTCAGCTGCCAATTGCTATCTTCTATAATTGCTATTTCAAACACACGAGGACCAGAAAGGAAGGCTTTGTGCTACCATGAGAAAGGAGCCGCCTCACTTTTCGGTAGGATAACGAACCCATTTTGTTTCCAAGGAGGAAGTCCTGTGGGACAGAGGCCGATAAAACTGTATAAAGCCAAYGTCAGGAGAGGACCAGCGCTTAACCAAATACTAGACAAACTAGCTGGGGTTGTGCCGGAGAGCCGGACAGGTAACAGAAGCCCCAGTCCACTTCTTGATACCCATCCTACGGGCCCTTCCGAGGTCTGAAAGGAGAAAAGTAAGAGTATATCCAAAGGGAACAAGAACCAAAACAAGGATGGTGGGACGCCTCCCATCCTTCTAGCATTTAACTTAATTACACAGGTTTAGCAACCATCAGTTTAGTCTGAAAGTTTGGATTTTGTTTTTAAATGCTGATTTAAATAGCAAGCTAACAATTTGCACTCCCGTACAACTTTATAAAATGTTTAGGATGGCTTTTCGTTATAGTAAAGGAAGAAAATCATTGTTGCCTATTAATTCTTGTACCAGTCTCTCAGTTTCCACCTTCTGCTCCAGTAGCTGCTGGATTCACATTTGTGTTGTCTGCATCAGAAGTACAACTATGATTAAATACCAAACCTTTAAAACGCTTATTTTACCTAACTCAAGTTAGGAAAATTAACCTAGTTAAATTCCAAGTTTAGGGGGGAGGGGGAAAAAACCTGAACAAGAAATTACACAGCAATTTATCACAAAGATACATAACAATTTTCAACAGAAGAAAAAGTACAGGCTATATAACCCAATATGCTGTCACTGCCAAGGAATTAAGACAGAAGAGGTGGATGGTGCGAACCCCATCAAGCACACATTTACAAAGTATGTAAGGAAAAACTTCCCCTTATCAGCCCTCAGTGTGACTTCTTTTGTTTTTTTTTTAAAAAGCAAATACCATTTAAACAATGGATACCTGTCTCAATATTAATCTCTAACACACTTAAAGGGGTAACAGCAGATCATATGAAAAACCTTCACTAACTTCATTAATTTTGGCCTTTTAGGTGTCAAATTCTCCAAATTTTTGTGCAGACTAAAGCAAAACAGCTGCACAGTTCACCTTATAAAAATAGCAAATTCAGCGTTTTCTTTTCACACTCATCTTTTGTCTCCAAGTCCTCACATGGATACCAAACCAATTCATTCTGCTGTTATTTTGACCCTTTTAAAGCTAGTCTTCATCAAAAAAAGCATCCTATACTGGACAGCACCTTGAAGATAAGAACACACTTATTGACATTTAGTATTTGACACACATTTTCATCATCTCCATGGCCTTCAAGTTGCAGTGATGGGCACGAAAACAGATTGCAAGATGATGATTTCTACTCGCATGCCAATGGCATGTGTTGGCTACTGCGTCGCTCAGCGGTGTTCACAAACTGATGAGATTATTTGTTTTCCAAAGCATTACCATGCAATAATTCCCCACCACAAATGTTCATGTGCTATCCTCCATGTGCATGATGCAGAAATGACGTAACAGAATGTATAGATGTTTCTTCTCCTTTTTTTAAAAGAGGCTAAAGGCTCTTCTCCTCAATTACAATTGAGTGTCAGGAGCRGTCATTGAAAAAAAAATCAGGATTCTTCAAAGCTGCTGTGTTCCCTGTAAATGACTCGACATGCAAAGCATCCTACCCCCTACCTGTTGTTGGCCCTGCTGGGTTTGCTGAGTGGTCTGCTGATTTGCCGAATTAGTTGCAGCGGCAGCTGCAGCGGCTTGCTGCTGGAAGAGACTGGCAGGATAAACTCCCCAGGGCGTAACTCCATAGTACTGGTGAGGAACAACTGCCGGACCTAAAACGCAAAGGGAATCAGTGAGCTTCTGTAGCGTGACAAGCGTTACACAGCAAACCGTCACCAAATATACCTGCTCATCATATTTGGTTTAACAAATCCTATTTCAAGTGATCTGCTTTAAATCCTTTGCAAATATGGAGGGATTCTGGCATTCGTATTATTAATTTTTGAAAAGCTTTGAAGTCAGACCTGAAATTTCATCTTTACTTGCTTTTACCTTATTGAATGAGGTCAAATTCTGCTACCAGTGTTCCTGTTGAAATTCCATGTTTTTATTGTTGTGCCCTAATTTTATAGTGAAGGACCAAAACTTTATCTCTAACCAAAAGAGAAGGAAACTTGTATAAGCACAGAGATATACAAGTCTCTTCTAATCTCAGCTGACATTCACAGCTCAATAACATCTATCATTTAGCTCCCCAATAAATTAAAAAAAAACCTCTTTGCATCTGGATAGCACCAATTCTCAAGTGTTTAAAATGTTATTTTTCTAGCCACTCAGTCCTACTTTGCATTTGCAAACCACCATAAAAGAGGCTGTATGATCCTGTATCTTTTCACATTCCATCCTCCTCCAACTTAAGAGGCTTAAAAAAAAAAAAAAAAAATCTTGGAAAGCACCAGAAAAAGCATAACTTTTGAAGATTCACTGTGTTTTATCAAGTCTTAGGACACTGCACACTTAATTTGGCAATAGCAGAATGGCAGCCTATATCCTTAAATAATTCTAGTTGGCATAACGCTGAGGAAGGAGGGAGTACTCTGCGCTGAACGGTGGAGTCCCTCCCACCAAATAACATGTATGTGAATCCAATAATATTTTTTAATGTGTCTGTTCTATATCTTTTGGAAAGGTCAGCAGAAAAGTAGAAGTATTTCCTTTGCTTTTCAAATACATCACCTATCCCACGGGTTCCTTCCCCACAGTAGGAATTACTTATGGCATGCTAGCCTTTTTAAGGTAAAGCGCCACAGTCGTATTTGACACTGTAGAATAAACAAGTCTTTAGTGAATTCGAACAACACTTGTTCTTATATGGAGTAAAAATAGCTTCTATTTTAAGAGAGACGGTTAGCATCTGAATTCTAACCAAGTCATTTTAGTATTGCTGTTAGTTGCGTCTTACAGTAAGACCCTGCAAGGAGAACAAGTGTAACACAGATAAAGACTATAAGCGTTTGCCCCAACAGACTAAAGAACTATTCCCCCAAAAATGAGGGATGACAGTAAAAAGGGCGATGCAAAAAGACACTGCTGAGTGTAAGCTTGGGTATGACAAAGGGGAAAAAATCCAGGAAGTACTTTTTTCTTTTGGTTTTGTTTTTTATACAGTAACATATATTTGTCTCAAATGAACTACTGCATAATGCAAAAGCAATCCGCTGTGCAACAGCCTGGATCTCAGCCTGGATGATCTACTGCTCCCGCAATCAATACTGTAGACTGGTGAGATTCAGCAACACTTCAAGATATTCATTTCATATTTAATGTCAAATATTAAATTCATATTTCAAAAGTACTGTACCACTGTACTTTCCCCAAATTTAGGATTTTGTAGCATCATGAACACACATGCCCAGCTCTATGCACAGCAGGGAGATGTTACAAGCCGCCTGTTGTCTAACGTGAGGCACTTTAGCAATACATGCTGAACAGTCGGATTTGTATCTCACACTAAAGCTCTGCCATGAAATCCACCCTTGCTGGATTTACTGTGTACTGTCAGTCAGAGAAGGTGACTTGTCGTCTTACTCAGATTTGTCTTGGAGCATAACCACTTGTTTCTTACCTTCTGACCTGGAAATTCATGAGCAGTGGTAGCTAAAATTAAAAAAACCTGCAGAAAATGAGTCACACAATGGTATTGCCTATCTTGACCTAAGTAGTTACAGACACATAGCTAATTGGTGGATTATAACCCGTTTATAGTCAGTCAATGCAGATCAGACAGCAACTGCTAGGGTGCTTCTGTACTCACAGGAAAATAGTTGCAACTGCTCCGTTTTATGCAAGTAATTAGTCTGCGTTTGCCCTTAGGCTACTGGGAAGTTGCTGCAATACTCTTTATCTGGGCAAAATGTGGGCATCTCTCTGGGTTATTTTAATCTCAGTTCTAATTATCAAACAAGCATAGTCTAGATGGGGTTTTTTCCTAGTTAGAGGTTTGCTCATCAGATCTGCAAAAGCCTTAGGTGTTTAAAAGAAGAAGAGACACAAAGTCTTTGAAGTTGGGCTTAAAAGAGCTGCAAGTCTGGCTCAGCTCATTTGAGCACATGGTGAGGCTCATTATTGAACAGTGTTCTCAGTGAGGGCAAGTGTGTCATCATTGCCAGACTTATAAAAACACGCAGAGTGTTTCTTTACTTCAGGAGATATTGCACCTGCTTTTACACTTGTTAAAGATACACATACACAAGAAAATAAAAGCCATTCTAGCGCCTTTGAAATCAAATATTCCCACTACTACTTCTCACACATTGGCCACAGACACCCACAAATATTCCTTTCAAGAAACATTAGCAAAACCATCTGTAAGTGTATTCATAACAAAACTTTTGCTTTTAATCTCAGCCTTCACACTCAAGTCTCTGTAAGCAGAAGCCATACCTGCTCTCTGCAGGAACAGCCAGCCCCCTCTTGCCCAGGATGAGGACTGAGTGACCACCAGGTTAAACAGCCTCAGGAACCTCACGTCTGAAAATGCAAGGCTACAAATAGCAACTTTATGAAATACTATCAACTTGTGAGCTGATCACAATTACCAGTACGGCAACTGCAGACATCCATGAAGTGGTGTCTTTTTAGGGATGGGGGTGAGAAACAGCTGAACTCAAATGGCTCTGGTGCAGCCCCATGCAAACCCTGCCGTACAGCGCCTGGGGCCAGCACAGATCCAAAAGAGGAGAGGCACCCTTGCATGACACCGTGCCCGAGACAGCTGGGGAAGAGCCAGCTGCACGTGCTCCCCCAAACCCCGGTCCTAGGCGGTATGTGCATGCATCCATACCTGTCTCCAGCTCTGAGCTGGCTCTGCATGGGACACAGGTCAGCACCAAGTGAATGAGGCTTCTAAGAAACCCAAGCTTGAGAAGCACAGTGCAGACACATCCAAACCGACTCTACCTTCAGTCTAGGAGCACTGTTTTTCCTGTATGCAGATTATTCCAGCATCCACTTCTCTACAAAGAACAGAAACACTTTTCTACCTGTAACACACCACCTCAGAGGGAATCAACATTTCCCAACTTGTCACTCAAAAAAAAGAAATCTTGCCTTTTGTAAGACATCTTTCTCAAATGATAGAAGGCAATTTCACAACACTTTTTAAAGACAGCAGTATCTTCCCCATGGTTTAAACTCACAAGTGATTTTTTCTTGAGTCTAGGAAGCCCTTCCCTCTGCATTCAAATTTGTTCTTTAAAATGCTACTATTGTTGGGAAGAAAAGAGTATTATCACAGGGCTGACAGTCTTACAATCGTGAAAAAGCTGCCATAAAGGCAGAATCTTAATTGACAGAATTATCTCCACCATAACACACACAAAAGTTTCCCCTCCGCTCTAAGAGTGACTGTGAGCAATAAACTACTAACAACTCTAAACTCATTTCTTCCATCTCATAAACTTCTCCAAGTCCTCCCAATTTAACRCTCCCATATGCATCAGGGAGGCCTTCTGACTTTATACGTAACTCTAAACATCTAAATTGCCCCACTCCCCTTCAGTGCTGCACTCAGTCATTACAGAGAAAAGGCTTTCAAAACTGCTCAAGTCTAGACAGAAAAGATGCTTTTCCTAAAACAAACATCAACAAGGAGTGAAGTTTGTTATATTGCCATTTCTAGCTGTTAGGGTCCAAAGCCCAATGAGATGGATGAAGTAACTCGTATTTCTCAGTGGTGTAACACTACAAGTACATTGCAATGCATTACACATTCTTTTGCTTGGCTTTCAAGAGTCATAAAGTTTAAAAATTATTCAAGTAGAGATCCTGATGCCAAGTTTTGGGATGCTTTAGGTATCCTGGGGTATGTTATTTCCTAGGTCAAATTTGTAAGGCCCCAATCAGATATTCAGGCAGCTGCAGCTTCAATACTGCTGAGAAAAAGGGGGGAAAAAAAAAAAAAGTTGTCACAAACACGCTTGCTGTTTCCTAGAAATCTGGCAGCAGTTACACGTTGTCTTTCTATGAAATCAAGATGCTGACCTCCTGCTCCACTGAACTTCAGTGTGTTACTGAAGAATGAGCACTAGCTTTAGAAGCACTGAGGTGATGCAAAAAGGCCAACCAGAATCCTCTTTTTATAGTATTCGCTTACAAAGCACCTCTTCTGACTGTAACTGGAATTGCTAGTGCTCTAGCACCTCTTCCCCGCTAAGTCCTGACTGAAGCTTCCTACTTATATTTGCCACCAAGTGTTCAGATCATTCATTCACTGCCACACATTCATCATCACATGATAGTTTATCGACCCCTGGACTATCAGAAATATCCTTGTACTCTAGCTCTTGGCTTTCTTCCATTTAATCACAGTGTCATTTGTTTGCCAACAACATGTTGTTAGCTAAACTTAATCTTGCATTGTTATTATGCAATCAGCATACAAAATTCACAGCAGCCAAAAAGTCCAAAGCCCACATCTCCAAATTATAATCTTGATTCTTTACATACTTCCATATGATCCATTAAAAATGCCATCCAGCCTGGTAACAGTTGCTGAAATCCCATTTCAGAGCTTGACCTGATATTGGCCTCAAAGCTTAAAAGCTCAGCAGCGGTTATGTAAGAGCTGTTAAACAYGCCGAAAAGTCACGTACCAAACCACAACGCTGTTTGGCAGAGTGCTATATTCACGTACAACCAACGTTCAATGGTTTTGATTTGGTACAAGCTATCCCACAGTGGAAGAGATTTGCAGTGAGTATACCAGTTGTAAATGGAGTGTGGCAACAGCGTACAGGCTCCACTAAAAATCACCGCTACTCTGAACTAAGCAGTTTTTATTTAAAATGTAGAAGGCTTCCTTTCCTGGTGGCTCACAGAAAGAAAAGCATGTTTATAAAAAYGTTTTTCTGAAAGTACGTTTTTCCTTTGTCCTCAACGCTTAGGCAAGAACTTTATGGCATACGCAGCAAAAGTTCAACGTACGATGTGTTCTTCACACTGCCTGATAAGCTGTTTTACCGAGCTGTCATCTCAAGATACAACAATTTTGGCTATGACAGTTGGCAAGAATTTGGAAACTGATACATGAACGTTTGGGAGAAAGATCTTGCACAAAGACAAGAGAGCCACCATCTTTGCTTGCCATCTGGAAAACTGCATATTCATAGTATAAGCCTCACAGCAGATATGGGATGTTTTTACCTAGAGAACCTAAAAAGCATAAATTCTTAACAGACTCTAGCAAAAGGGAAAGATATCATTTGCAGGATGCACTACAGTAAATCAAGCTAAACAGCAACGAGGTACAACTTTCCTGGCAGGAAAACACATCCTCCATCTTTCTAGCCTTTAGTAAGTATATTTTCAAAGGTCTCTCTCACTACTGTCAGTTACCAAAAAACCCAAACATGTAGCAACATTTAAGTTTGCAAGTGTTTCATTTCAGATTTGCTCTGGTTGTTTATCCTCAACAGAAGTAGAGCCCATAGCAAGTGTTATACAAGAATTATCACATTTAATCTACAGAAAATAGTGTTTCCAAGACAAATTCTGTTTCAACTCACTGATATACAATTATCTCTCCAAAGAAGTTACAATGTACTAATATTTAATTTCCACAATCACAGACTCAAGAGTAGTTTTGGTACAGAAAATGGTCATGAATACACAGACAACTGGAAGCATCTCACCTAATGTCGCAGCTGCTGCAAGTCCGGCTGCGTACGGATCTGTTCCCGGTGGAGCGGCGCTGATGATGTACGGATTGGGGACAAAGGCAGCAGGAGCTAAACCTGCTGAAAACATACCTGTCAGTAAAAACAAACTTAACTAGAACTGAAGCCCTACCAAAATACCTCTGGCTACCTGGCTGGCGAACACAAAAGCTCAGGTTGCTTTAGTATTTTCAAGCTTTTTACAGCTTGTTTTCTACAGGGAGTGAGCAACCACTGCATTTCCCAGAGTCTTAATGGAACAATCTACAGAGGATATAATTTACATAGAAGAAACCTAATTCCAAGGATACAATGCCCCATAAGGAAAGCTGACGTGGTAAAATACTCTATATACAATACCCATACTTGCTCAGGTACCTCTGAGGTGCAGATACACCCTTACTGTTTAGGTGACTTAACATTATCTAATTGCTTGTTACCATTCTGTATTTTCTACAGCAAGTTGATCAAGAACCAATTTACCCTACTTTCTGAGTTCCATGCCCAGTACACAGTACCAGTACTTCAATTAATTAGTTTGGAAGGAGTTCAGGAGTGTACAGGCAACATCGCAGGGCACTATCACTGCCGTGTAGGCATTACCTTCCTCTGCAAGGAAACAGTTTAATCATTAGAGAAATTACCGGTGGGCGGGAGGGGGGTGTGGAGGGGAGGTGAAGGGGAGTAAGTTAAAAAGCTAAATAATTTTAATTCAGGTCTATCCCTGAACTCCAATAAGCATACAAGTGCACTGCACAGAGCTGGGAGAGTCCCAACACATTTGTATTGGGCTTTGGGGTAGGAAGAACTACCACTTAAATTGCTTATTGTGCTAGAAACGTTTAACCCTAAGATAGTTTAACTCCAATCATCCATGAGTAGCCCTTCTACAGTTCTCCTGTTTTGCTACGCACAGGATTAAGTGCTTTCTTCCCAGTTAGTCTGTACTGTTTTAATAATATGAATCATGTGTTTGCATAAATTACATCTTTAACTTAAAGTCAGACCCCAGGCAGCTGAACCACAGGAAGCACATTCAGGTGCATTTGAATTGTGCATTTTTCCCTCACTTCACCGTGCTGCTTACCCCAATCCATGCCTCACTCAGAGCAAGCAAGTACTTCAAAACGCTCTCATTACTGAACAGCACTCTCAGCAAGGGCAAGAGTGTCATTCCTGCCAGACATGAATGCTCTAGAGCTTTTAAAGTGTGCAAGAGATACCTCCAGAATTTTTCAAGTAAATCTTCAAACAATATACTTCTGCTTGCGTGTCGATTACCAGTTGCAAAAACATATTTAGGATTCTCTAAAACCTACCAATTCTTTTTCCCTACTATTTTCCCAACATATTCTGAGGACTAACAGAAGTCCAGTAAAATGTAATGTATTAAATGCAAGACTTACCTATGTGAGGCTGATGGGCAGCTGCCAACGCGTACTGCTGCTGCTGCGCTGCTGTTAGTTGTTGAACAGCAAGAGCATTCGGTCTTTGGAACAACTAAAGGGACAAAAGCACAAATATGGTCCTTTACTCATGCACAAARAGCATTCTCTTACGTCCTTTTAAAGCAATTCCTTTACACCAGATTTATTTTCACAACTATAGACACTCCTTTTTAAAGGGAAACATTTCAAAAGGAACTGAAAAAAACCAAACCCCTTTGAAATCAATTGCCCATGATAATCCACCTGGGAAAAAAAAAAAAAAAAAAAAAAAGGTATTTCTGAAGTACAACTAAACCACAGCCAGGGTTTTCTCTGCTATTCTCTGCACAATGCCTGAAAGCCATTTTTTTTCCCCAACTCCTCCTCAAACACACAGCCCCGAACTGCAGCCTGCGGATCACTAGTAGCTGCCATGAGCACTTCCAGATCTTAAACAGCACTGAGTACAGTGAAACCGCAGTTACACCACTGGACAACCCTGCGACTCTCCCAGATGGTCTGAAGCGGCAAGCGGGATGGCAGGTTGACTGCAGAGCGAGGCGTGGGAGAGATGATACGCTTGAGATGGTTTCAGAGCCAGCTGAAGAGCCATCAGATGGGATGCCAGCCTCGGGAGCTCACGAACCCCTCGACGAAATGCTTCCTTTACCTGCCAGCCTTCCATCTCCAGCATCTCCTACGTGAATCCAGGCAAGGAGTGTATATTCTTTTTTAACCACAGACAGAAACCAGACCCAGGGACTTTTTGGTTAAGTCATCCAAAGTATATACAAGTTTGCCAGCTTACAGCTTACTACAATCTTAGGGAGCAATAGGCAATGTTACTGAGAACAGTTGTCTCAATAAGAAAAAAAGAGAGAGGATTACATTAGTCTTTAAAGAAAAAGTCTTTTTGCTTAGGGTTTTTTTTTTTTTTTCCATTCACCCAAGTCCTCACTAAGCTTACTTCCCCAGCGTCCTATGCCAGAGTGGATGCCTCTACCTAAGTGAAACACTCCCTGAACCAATCCATTAGCAGACCATCGCTCAGCTCTAATTAAAACATTTAAGAATACACAAGCTGAATAGCCACTCAAACTATCCAGAAGCAATGTTCATCCCCACTTACTTCCAAAAGTGATCATTTCTGAGGTGTGAACGACTTCACAAACCGCTGTGATAAATGTTTTCTCTCTCCACTCACTTGGAAAAAAATAGGCCTAAATGCTATACAATTTTCACACCTATTATCTCTGCCCTCCTTTCAGACAGGACAAGTGAGCTACTTCAGCTGTCAGAAGCAGCAATAATAATTCTGCCCAAATTTTTGGCAGAAACTCACAACCTTCAAGAAGAAGCACGGAATCATTTAGAAAATTAGGGGTTGTTTTTTTTGTTTTTGTTTTTTTTTTACAGACAAAAATTGGAGTTGGTTCTCCTGAGAGCAGGATGAGCAACTGCACTCTTTAGGCAGAAAAACTGAAAGAAAGATAGGTGACAGTCTACCTCTATTTTCTTCTCTTTTTACAAGTTCAGAAGGAGAAAAAAAAACATGTAAGGGATCAGTATCAGATTTAAGATGTGGAAACGCAGTACTTAGGGGATCCAGAATTGATCTTCTATGTGCCAAAAACCTAGTCACAACTGTTTTCCCCAAAGATTGCACACCCCTTAAGATGTTGGGGCCCCTCCATATATCCAAGGAGTATCGTAACACTGCTTATGGAGAAACACATCAAATTCACAGTTACTTTATTACCTCCCTGGGCCTAACATCAGGAGGGCCATAACACACTCCTAGCAGTCTTTATGCAAAACGCACCTTTTTTTCTTTCTTTTCTTTTTCTTTTTTTTCAAAACATGTCATTCAACAATACTTCATGGTTACACAAAGTTGAGTGCTTATAAGGCGTGTAATCTTCGTTAATGTACCATCTGTCATTAGTAGCTGGATCAAATGCTCTACTGACATCTTTTAGTTTAGAAAAGCAAGGACATCATGGACAACGTGACCTACAGAAAATGGAACGGCTCTGTAGGAGTCTCCAGCAACATCTTGTTCACTGATCAGCATCAGCAGATACGGGGGGGGGGGAAGACACACACACACACACACACACACATATATATATCTATCTATATCTCTCTCCATCCCCTAAACTGCTTCACTGCTGGGTAGAGATACATCTACAACAGATATCCTTGTTTTTGTGGTCTATTTTTGTGTTGAGTTCAGCAATCCAATATTTTAGCTTTCTTCAGCTGCAAACACTTCACCAAAACCTTTAATTTTCATATTGTTTTGCATCCCTGGGATCCATTTTTCCAGTCTGCTAATGTGTATTCCGCCAAGGCGAACAATGGAGGAAAAGGCTAGATTATTAGTTGCCTGTCTTAAGGGCAAAAAAGCACTTATCTTCTCTGAAGATACTTTTTCTTTTGCTCAGTTTACACGTGTGATGACTTCCACACCTCCCAAATGCATCTCAATGATCCATTTTTAAATTAGAAGTACTAGCAAAAAAAGAATACACAGCTACTCAATGCATGAATATTTCACCTGCTGCTGTTGTGGGTTTTTTTGTTGTCTGCTTGCTCTCTCTCCCTCTTGTGAGCACAGCTGATGACTGCTGAATTTGACTTCCAGGCATACAAGTACCCACACCAGCTTTGTGCGTTTTTCTTTTGCTGAAACCATGCCACAGTATCCACAACGCTCTGCAAATGGCTGCTGTCAGCAGCTGTTAGTTTACCTAAAGACTCAAAGAGGGAGATTGAAAAGATGCTCCTTTACCTGAAATTACTGGTATTACAGAAGGGAGGAATAAGGAACAGAGTGACTGGGCAGAGTCCTTTCATCTGCTCAAGAAAATCACCAAGAGTATGTCTGCATCCTCAAGTCAAAGAAACCTAAAGACTTAGCTCCAACRCTTACTTCCTCAAGACAATATTCTTGAGCTTCTTCAAAACCACATGCAAATGTTCTGCATTCACAGTGTTGCAAGCATGAGGAAGGGCTGGATTCTTTCCGCCTGCAGCAGACCTCCTCTCAAATCTTTATGGAGTTTCCCTTCCAAAGAAAGGTCAGATCAGCGTTGGTATCTAAGCCATGCACTCAGGCAGTGACTCAAATCAGCGACCTCTCCCTCTGCCCGCTTTAAATTGCAGTTTCTGCAAGCCTGCAAACCCAGACTCTAGACTCAGCTCACCCGGAAGAAACTCAGTGTGAACAGCTAAAACTTCTTGCAGCTGCAGATTTCATACTGCCTGTAGCATATACAAGGAAGTGGAGCCAACAAAAACGATCACAATTTCAGGCTTTACTTAGCCAGATAAGCCCCTACACCACATCAGCTCTGGAGTCATCAACTCTACGTATTTCAGAAGGGTTATTTAAGTCTCAATGCACTGTCCCCGTTTCCTGACAGCAAAGACCTATATTCCAAAAAACAAAGAGCAAAAAGTAAAAACTCCAATAATAGCTTTTTGTCATCTTACTTGGAAACCTACTGGATATGAAACCACGGTTAAACTACGTATCAGTATTAAACTGCGGTCTCCAGTAACTTGAAAAAGGAAAAGAGACCTCTTTTAACAGGAATATCAACTGGAATTTACAAAGTGAGGCTGAAGCTACAAAAACGTACACACAAAGCATTTTAGCCTATTAGAAATCACATTCAGAGTGAAAACCTACAAACTACTGACACAGTTTCGGAGGAGTTCAGTAGGATCACCCGACATTTCAAAAAGCAAGGCTATTTTCTTCTCTCAGACGTACACAAATGAAGTATCATTTACAACACGTGGGGGAGTTCACAGAGGGAATTCCAAGAAACCAGAACATCGCAGTCTGTATTATACAATTATGGGAACATTGTAAGATTAGATTTCTGTAAGCTAGTTTCTTCTGCAATATAAACATCTGACATCCCTAATCAGATTACACGTGGTTAAGACCTTCCCTTCTTAATATTGCTTTTAGCTGTACTTGCTTGTAATCCCTTCAAAGTATATGACGCTTCCCAACGGACCGAGAAAGACACTTTTACAGACGAGATCCTTTTGTTCAGGACATATTTCCCTCTGACAACTGAATGGAAAAGACCATACTGCCAAAAGACAGATTTCTTTCATACAGGCTATAACTGGCAGACAGCGAATACCAAGAAACGCTGGCTGCTGGATATCATATATTAAGAAAATGGGTACAACTCTGAGCCAAAATACATTGCATTTACACAAATGCGCGCTGAGAGGTCACACTTGGCAGAAGAGTGAATGCTTATCTTTAATACAGCACTTATGCTTACAAAAGCCTGTCGTTTGCATTTACTGTAGGTGTAAGTAGCTATTGCAACAAAGCTGAAACTGAAATAACAGTCCTTGTTAAACAGCCCAGCCTGCTTATTCTCAGCGTGACCTGGGTGGGAGCGAAGCACGCCCGAGCGACTGGGTGGGCAGGCAGCTGCGCTCACAGCGCCAGGACCTCCTGCTCCCCAGCAAAATTCACGGTTCAAAGAGACGAGAGAGAACTGCAGCTTCGCAGGCAACCCAGCAGAAAGTTTTAAGCATGATTACATGGAGATGACATCAGCTCTACGTGCATATTACCCATCCACTTTATACAAAGAAGAAAAACCCAGGCCTGTCTACAGGGCCATCCAGAGGAGAGCCAGAAAGCCGAACTGCAATCACTTCTGAAATCAGCACACTTTCCAGGTCGGCCCTCCTTCGAGAGTTTTTATTTCCACTAGCTAGGCACAAGACATGCCAAATTTTAAATCCTATTTTTAAAGGCTGGAAGAAACAAATAAAAACTACTTGAACTTGTAAATGAGCCTTAATTTAAATAAAATACACTAACAGACAAAATACAAATTACAGGCTTCACAGTCCTGCAGTTATTTTCCCATATCTAACAGTTCTTTAAAAAGCAGTTCAATTACTTAGCTCTAACATACTGTTTTAAAAAAAATACCCAGGTTTCACTGTTCGAAAGTAATTCTTTCATTCAAGGTCCTACACCAGAGTAAGACAAAGACTTGAAACTAGCTTTTTTTTTTTTCCTTTTTGAACTATATAGCAGCTATTTAGTTTAATCATTAAAAAATTTTCCATCATTAACCTCCCAACCATGCTATATAATGAAACCACCAATTAAGCTATAACACAGATATTTACATTGCTTTTCAGACTATGGTAACTCTCTGAAGGTGGGCCTTTAGCACAAACTTGGCAACGGCCTTTCCTCAATACTGAGTGCCAACAGGCTATTTTGCTAAAAAAAAAAAATCAGATATTTCAGGAAACCCAGGACTAGTTATATACTCTTGCAATCAGCTACAACAAAGGATTTTATTCTTCTTTGAGGGATATCATAGTTAGAAAAGGAAGGCAATAAAAGTTTACAATCATTACCCAAACTAGCAGGAACAGGAGTGGATTACGAGTCGATTGTTGGATCTAGGCCCAGCATTCAAGAGAAGCCAACAGCAAAGCAAGGACTTGCATTACTTATCCGGGATGAGAAGCTTGGGCCGCTTGCGTGGGAGAAAAGGTCAAACAAACCTGCTGGGTCGAGATAAAGTTTTGTAGTATTGGACTTTGACCTCAGGTTTTAAACCATGCTCAAGTACAAGCAAGCCAGTTTAAACTCATTATTCCTTCAGTCTGCTCCGGTTCGGTACTGCAGAGATCCCAAAGCAGGACTGCAACACCGAGGCTGAACAGTCGTTTGAGTTTTAAGTCACTTTAAGGGCTCGAGGGTGGGTTGTTTTTTTGTTCAGCAGGTTTTACTAATTTAAAGCTCTTCTCCAATGCAAACTTACTCAAGCTAAAAATGATTAATACACAGAAACGTGCTGTTGATAACCGCTGTTTATTACAGGTCCTTAGGACTGCTGTTCAGATGGCCTTGTTAAGTAGATCTCCTGCATCGAGCTCCCTAGGAGGACACACGCAGCACTCTATAGATGGCATCGAGATGATGAAACCATTCCAAGTCTTCCTTCGTCCCTCTCCCCAAGACAAGAGCCTGAGCTCATGCTAACCCCATGATGACTCTCCTGGAGGAACCGGAGTGGTAGGGTAGGACCAACGGCCAACACTTTACCTGCTGTTGGGAATTGTAATCGAAGAGCCCCACGGTAGCTGCGGCCGAGTCCACAGGTACTTGAGTGCCAGAATAATCAAACTGAAGAGGCTCCATGCCAACGTGCTCCATGGGATCCAGAGGGACACTCTGGGACTCGATGTTGGAGAAATCCTCCACCGGCTTGGCACCATTAGTACTCGCCAGCTGAGCTAAGCCCTCTGATCCATTCTGGTTTGGACCCAGAAGATCTACTTCACTAGCAGAGTTCTGGCAATTACCAGGTGTACGGCTACGCAGAAAGAAAAGATACTCAGCATTAAACGGACGTGCTTAGTGACATGTCACACAGCATCGATTAACAGCAACAGACACTAGTACTCACCAGAACTGCTTGCAGATGTTGTGATAAAGAGGAAAAAATAAAAGGAGTGTCTGAAATAGTTCCCTAAATGAATTCTACAGAACAATTTATGTATTTAAAAAAAGAAACAAAAAAACCCTCAGTCCCCCTGCCTCAAAGGCCTGTTACACTACAAGTGTAAAAAAAATTCAATTTCTTTTTTCTCCTCAATTGAGAGAGTCAGTCATAACAAGACAGGATTTCAGAAATGCCAAAGTTATTTTTTCATAAAGCTATTTAGTAATTATTAACCATGTAACGCTCTGGCACTGTATCTCACTTGAAACCTTTCTAAAGTAGCTGCCATGGCTTCCTAATTGCCTAACATAAGCACTGGACTCAAGTAGGAAATGGTTCATCTCAATGCAAGGGCCAGCAGTATGTGCCTCAGTGCATTTGTTTTGCTTTTACAGTTTTCCTACATGTCAACACGAGGCACAGCAAGTAGGTAAGCTAGCAAGAAATACAAATGCATTGATACATCAATAGCCACAATTGCAGAAGGCTTTAATCTCGAGAGCTACAAGGAACAAGTCCAAAACCCCAACTATAATTTAGACTAGTATATAAGCAGAGTCAACATCTTCAGTAGGTATTTCCATAGGAATCCCACCCAGAGTAATTAAAAACAGGTGTGAAAATAAAACAAGATTAAATATACAGAACGAGGTCTGCACAGAGTAGAGCTATCAGATGTTGTCCTCCACCTTCTCACAGTGCTTCCCTGTGCACATTACAACGTCCTTACAACACTGTTTCAATGAGTCAAAGGCTTTTTCACCACAGCATGGAAAATCTTTCAAAAAATGTTAAGTGCAACACTGATTAATTATTAACTAAAGGTGCACGTACCTGAAGTCTTTGACATCTGCGTCGATTCCATTCTGCACAGGCAAACCATTTGTTTTATCCATCACATCCCCCTCCTCCTTCAGATCTCCTAATTTATCGCCATCAAATGTGCCCTTATTTTTCTTATCCCCTTTGTCATTCTCATCATTCTCTGCATCCCTTGGCCCCTAGGCAAAAGAGACATTATTTTAATAAGCTTAGTTTTCAGATCAATTTTATTTTTATTCCGAGATGGTAATAAATCAAAGAAAAAGTCACAATAAAGTAAGTCACTTGCAAACATTAGTTCTTACAAATAAAAATGTAAAAAAGTAAAATAGTCAATCATAATCGAAGAAATAAGGGAATTTGTTCTCACTCTTCCAAGAGAGGTTTTATCTATCTATTCAGTTTCTTCCATTTAGTAATTCAGGGTCTGCTTCTATAGGTTCTAAAAATCCCACCCCAAAATAATTTTAAAGAATACTTATCCAAATCCTCTTTCTAGATGGGACTTAGGCACTTCAGAATTAACTCAGGAACTTTTAAATAGACAGCATGTACTGAAGGGGTATAAACTGAATTAGCACCTCTCCGAAAGTCACTGTCTCAGTGTCAAAGATGCAATAATTGACTGGATAAGTGCAAATATTTGAGCAGAACAGGATCACCTTGCTGGGGGGGTGGCATTACTGTGATTTGCACAGTGAATTCCAAGGTATGGTTCATTTAAGAGCACTCAAGTCAATCACTAGGCTCGATCATTGGTTCATATAATCCTAAAGCACATTTCTGGGGGGG
>JAYKAV010000045.1:398581-409640 GCA_035582835.1 Phoebastria nigripes
CATTTCTGCCCTTAATGTCTGCATTTTATTTCACTTGGGAGAAGAATAAAGGGTGATTATGCCAGGGGTAGAGTTTTGAACAACAAAAGGGAGAGGAAAAACAACATAATTTATGATAAAAGACAGCAAGGGGCATATAAACATATTTATCAGACAGCTTTGGTGCTGTCACAAAGACATACATTCAAACCCTGTCTTCCACTTCATTTGAGGGAAAAGTACTCTGTACATAACAGGGCATTTGAACCCTGTATCAACTAAATTCTCTAATTGGAGGGGGGGACTTTTTCCCCCATATTTAGAAAAAAAGATTGTTTTAAAAGCAATCATCTTCTGATGTTGCTTCTTAAAGAAAATAAAATCGTGCTTCCTCAATATTAAGGAGCAGATTTGGAAATGCCAATTGTAAATACAAATTTGGAGCCGAATTCTCACCCAAGACAATGTGATATTCACCAGTGAGACGCTTCATTTCAGAAGTGGCATCCTGGCTATCAATGCTGCGGAGCAGACACCTCTCTAACCCTCAATTCAGATGACAAATTGCCTCCTTCCACTGATTGTTCGTGTCTCAAAAATCATCTTTCTTAGGGTCAGGGTTCAACAAGGTTATCAGGTGCCCACTAACAAGGGACAAAAATAAGAGGATGGATGAAGGAAACCACAAATCACCTCCCTGAAGAGATGAGCACAGCGGTCTAACAGTAACAAACCTACTCCGCTTTTACGTTTTTTGACAATTCCTGATCTAGCACTTGGCCAATGAGGTAGAGCTGAGATGCAGCCCCTTTTTCCCCACAACAGGGATGGGGCTTGATTATGCCTCTCTCACCACATCCTTAGATTCGAGGCAGCAGCATCTGTGCTCCCTTCCCCACCCCACAAAGCACAGTGACCAATGCCATTTCTCCATAGGAAATGATATGCCCTTGAAAGCATTCCCCAGCTGGAGTGGCTTTTGTAGCTACATTACGTTTCTAGCATCATTTACATGGAGCTTTTTGTTCTTAGCCAGCAACAAAGCAGCCACACGCTCATTCAAAAACCACAGGTATATTTGCATACTTTTCCAATGACAAGCTTAGATGGGGTGTTACTGCCAGTGTGCTTATCCGAAGAACCAGGGAATGTCAGCAACCTTCACATCCTTTACACCCATCTCCCATACTGCATCCCCTAAGTCAAGAACAACGGTGAAACTGCTAGCCGACCCGTTTTAAGAAAGATTGCTAAACTAGGAGCAAATAAAAGAAGAAACATCTGCCTTTAGGAATGGATTAACAAACAAACAAACCAAGCAGCAAATGGAGAAAATAACATAATGGGAACTCAAATGTCAGAATCAGGCACACTTACAAATCCTCCTTTCCTTAGGCAGGAATCTCCAGGAGATGAGCTCAACACATACTCCACCATGCTAACTCCAAGTCCTCCACTCTCTGACCGTGGTGAAAGCACTGAGTTGACTTCACTATTCACATGAAAGCCCTGACCAGGTCTTCTCTGAACCATAATTGGTTGGGAAACAGAGTGATCTGGAACAAAAACATGTGTAATTCTTATAAGTAGATCCAACTATTCAAAGGAGGCAAGTCATTAAATACGTACTCTCTAGTGTCTTAATTGTACTAAGAAGTGCCAACTTTTTGACTCTGATGATGTCCATTAGAAAAAGCAGGATGGCTTTCTCATTTTTTAAATACTAGAACCTGTAAACCTACAAGGGATAACTACATTTAAAATCTAAAATCATAAAATTTCAGAAATTTAAGTCTCTTAAATAAAGGTTGCAATTAAAAAACCCAAAGTTGTAGTTTTTAGTTTTAGTAAAACTCTTGCATTAGTACAGCGAAAAAACAATCAGTCTTGGTTTGTCATTTAAAACATCATCCTACCGTTACACCAGCCTACATTTGTTTTCTTGGCCACACGAACTGCCATATTCATGTCATGATCAGAGCTTCTCTTAGCTGCTATTTCCTCAAGAAAAAGTTTGAGAACTTCATTTCTTCTTCCTCATCCCCTGTCCTCCTGCATCTGCTCCATCCCTTTATCCCTTCTGCAGCATGAGGGTTTGAGATCCAACCAGAACAGAGCAAGGATAGATGTCTCCCAGTCCTTATGAGCTCTGCAAAAATTGCTGGCTGGGCAGCAGAAGGCAGCCTTACATCCCCAACGAGGGAAGGGAAGAAGTACTCCGCTCCTGCCTGCTCAGACTGGCAATAGTCAGCGAGTCAGTAACAACAGGCAGCAGAGTAGTTGCCAGGGGATGGTGGAAGGGACATGCAATGATATCGATACTGTAGTTTTCTTATAAAGCAGGCATAAGCTGTCAAGAGAAGTAATTCTATTCTGTCATTGCTCCCAGCTACGCTTTCCTGCCTTCTCCCTCAAGCCAGCACAAGAATCTATGGGGCCACAAAGTAAAGTGGACTGGGGAGACTTTTCCGGGATAAAGTTAACAAAGAAAAGATAAAAGCTAGTTTTAACCCAGATCAATTCCCAAGCAGGTTTCATTGCACTGCTGCATAACTACTTGTACCACCAGGAGGGGAAGAAAGGAGTGGCCTGCATCAGACAGGACTGCTTCTTTTAGCAGTACTGGCTTCAAATGCTTTAAAACTACAACTTCAAGGCAGAGTAGTGAAGAACCAAAGCCATATGGGAGGACTGCAGTGCATACTGTGGACACAGACAGAAAGGAAAATGGATGGAGCAAAGGGCATCTTACAGAAAACCAGGCTTCAATAGTTCCACTGCTCATGGAACAAACTAGTCTTCTGGCCAAGGACACTTCCATACCCCTCCTCCAAGTTGTGCTCCTTTCTCTGGGGCAGTGACCTTGAGCAACTGCTCAGACCATGGCTGTTCTCTTCATTTTAGATGAGCAAAAGGGGAAACTGACTCACAGACAGCAGTGCAGGCCATGGCTCAGGAATAAAGGCTGTAAGGTGCACAGGATTAATTGAGAATAAACAAAGGAAGAGATGAGACGAAGGGCTTTGACTCATGGAGATTTGTGATCAACCAGCGTAGGAGGTTACCTCCCCCAGATGTCTACCCTGCCTGTCTGGTGGATGTAACCAGCCCAACAACAGAGGCAGCAAAGAGAAAGTCTCCTTCTCAGCTGTTGCTGYGCAGAGTCTGGCTCAGCCCTTTAATCCACCCTCAACTTCAGTTTCTATTCATACAACCGGGCACAAACTATTGTTGAGGACTGGATGCAGGCACTGCTATGGAGATCCACTGCGGACAGGCAAGTCAGACAGCTGGAGGCAGCAGCTCCCCAAAATCTCCCCAGTACCCAGCCAGACTGCAATATTCAGCCGATCAGATTTTGAGAAGCTTTATCCCCTTTTCACAGCCATTTTGAAACTTTAATAATAAAAAAAGCCCTTATCACTATCCCAATACCTTCACTCTAATAATGGGTATTTTCAGCAGGAAAAAAAACCCACAGAACAGTGAAGTTCCTCTAAATCGCATCTCCCCTGGAGCTGTAGTTCTGCGCAGTTGTTTGGAAACTGCACGAGATACTCAGCAGTGTTTAAGGAGCATATTCATTACATGTAGAAAGCACAGAAAATAAAAAGTAAAAGGTTAGCATTTCAAATTTAGCACATGCATGTGATTTTTTGCCATTTAACTAAAACCAGCCTGAACACTCTCCCCTTAAATTCAAAATAAGGGACAGTCTCTGATCCAAGAAAAAATTCTTGGCAGATAAACTTCAACACTACTAATTCAAAACACCACTTTTTTTTTTTTCTTTTCCTTTTTTTAAACTGAATGTTGTTGGGTTTTGGTTGGTTGGTTTAGCATTTTAAAAATTGTGGGGTTGTTTCGGGTTTTTTTACTAATCTTGTTCTCTTAATATCTTTGTTCAAACTTCAAGTAATCCATCCCAAGGCAGAAAATACATCAGAAAGTTTAAATTGAAATTTTAATGGCAATTTAAATTTTTAAGCAGATAAACATAAGGGTACACACGTTCACATTAGACAATCTTTTTATAACTATGGATATCTTTTAACTCTATCACAAAGCAATGTGGGTTTTTCTATTAGTTTTCTATTATGTAAAACAGATGTTTTTAAAAATCTTTTAAAAGTTGTGTCATCCAGACTGGCCAGCAATTTTGAGTAGATGAGTTGCACATTTCTGTATTCAACCCCAACTAAATTAAGTAAATAATTGAGCTACCTGATGTTCCCCAAGCACTGTCTCTCCACTGATCTCCCAGAAATATCCCTTTTGGTCCATCTTTGCTGGAATCATCAGATTCCCAAAACTTTTTACCCGGCAACAGCTGCTGCAATTAAAAAAAAAACAAAAAACAAAAAACAAAAAACAAAGCATGATTAAAATAATTATAAAATGCAAACATAAACCATAAGCGTCTCCCTTCTAAACATGAATCAATCATTAAACACAAACTGATACATGCTTTATAATCAAAATATTTATATACTCCTAGGGTGAAAGCCATACAGCAACTGAGATAATGATTCAATCTCAGCAATCCTCTTACATTCTTAAATGCTTTACGAACCCCACACACGTAAGCACACACATACAATTTACATTCTCCAGCCTCTCAGCTTGAGAGCTACTTGCAAGAAAAATATTAGCAGAAAAAACTGTTCTGATCAGAACATTATCATGACTTCCACCTGAGCTGTGAGGATACCTCTAAAACTACCCAGCACTTCCAGCACAAATTCTTGCCTTCAAATACTGAGGTTCTGATGCTGGCAGGGACAGAATAGCTCAAGAGGTACCAAGAGCTCTCACTTCTCGCTTATTTAATGACTGCTGAGGACTCTCCATGCTATGAAGGTTATTTGTAAACACTAATAAGAGTGAACAGTTCTGGGCCACCACACCTGCCACGCATGTATTGTTCCTACCAGATAAAAAGAAAAAGGTTATGCACTTACTGAGAACGGGACAGAAAGTCATCCTTGGCTTCAATGAAACCAAGGAAGATTGTTCTGAAGTTCATAAGAGAAAGAACAGTGTGCCCTATTTAGCAGACATATTTTGAAAATACCAGCTTCACCGAGGAAACACCTGCCGTGTGGCATCTACATATGGCAAGGGGAATTTCAAGCCCTGCTTAAGTACCTTAGATATCAAGCATACAATCTCCAAATTAAATCTTCAGGCTGAATGAGATGTATGCAATTCAGACAGGAAACAACAGTACATTCATAGCAAATTAACAAAATAAATGAGTCTTGCCTGCTGAAGTTGGAAAAAAACTAAAGAACTGGAAGATTAACAAGTACTTGCATCTGTTTGAAATTACCATAGAACAAACAAGAATCATCAGATTAGTCAATGTCTCCTATATATTAGAAGTGTTGATAACTCTATACTCCATCAGCAGACGTGCAAATTTAAGGCTACGGCATAACAGAGTAAATAGGCTGCTGGATGAAGATGAAGCAAGCATAAAAGATTTAAGAGCTCCCAGCTTGCAGTGTCCTCTGGTTTAAGACAGACAATCAGAAAAGTTGTGCTCACCATTTACTTTTTAACTTACGGAAGATCTGTTTACTCAGAAATGTATCATGAAGCAGGTCTGTACGTATGAGATTAAACCCGAGGCTGAGATTTGGATAATTGGACAGATTACACAGAAGACAGGTATTATAATGAAAGCAACATCAATTTTACACCACACCTGAAAAGCAGAATTCCTTCCAAATTCTAAAAAACAAAACAAAAACAAAAAAAAAACCAACCAAAAAAAMCCAAAAAAAAACCCCAAAACACAAACCAACCAACAAACCAACCACCACAGATAAGAGAACAATTACATTCAGCTATTTAACTAACACTCAAAGTTGCTGTTAACTAAAAGTAATCCTGCTTTTGTGCCAAGATCAGTAGAGAATAAGATCAATCCACAACTTAAACACGTCAGTCGCCTGCAAAGGAAAATAAATAAATAAATGCAATCCCTTTGGGAAAAAAGCTTGTACAGGCACAAGATGGAGGGCAGGCATGGCGTCTGAGCAGACCTCGGAGCAGAAGCACTGCTGCTTCAGGGGCTCTCAGTCAAACCTCAAGCTGCACACAGACCTGCAAGTTTTACAGCAGCAGAAACACGCTCCCAGCTCCTCGGCTCGCTGCTGCTGCTGCCTGTAAGCCCTGAGCAAGAGCTGGCGTGGGGGCATTTTCCAGCTGAACTGAAACATTTATGCATACACCTGCGTATTGTCTATACAAGCACACAGGAATGTAAAACAAAGCAATCCTCACGTACAGAGATGGAATCAACATCTCAAACTAACACAGTAACAGGTCAAATTTTAGGATGACATGTGCCAGTAACACTCCTCTTGCGCCAAGCACACCAGGAGCTGCAGCACAGAGGTTGCCACTTCTGAACCAGCTGAGATCCTCCTACAAGGCTGAAGACACCGTGCATGTGTGTGTGCGTGCTGTTTGCTGCCACAGCGCTAAACAAAATGTATTTATGGATGAATGTTGCTCAATTAAATTGCAGTTTTTCTTTTACTGAAAGTATACACTTGTATAACTAACTTCCCCACCCTAACCTCCTCCTCCAACTCGCAACAGCCTTCCTCCTACTAATTCAAAATCAAAAATCTTCAGATTAGTTTTCAAATTAAGGATGAGATGAGCTCATTCACCTTCACCTTCTATGCCCGAGCACCATGCAGCGTACTCCGAAGTCCTTCAAAGGTATATGCACTTCAATCCTACCTGGACATACAGACTCCATTACCTGGGCTGTCCTTAGGGCAGGTGAAATAGCTGTACAAAAAGCGTCAGGGACACACAGGACTTGCACCCACCCTGCTTTGCAGTATTCATTACAGATGCAGAGTCTAGAATCACAGAATAGTTTGGGTTGGAAGGGACCTTCAAAGATCATCTAATCCTCACTCCCTGCGATGAGCATGGACATCTTTTGAGCATCTTTCAGGTTGCTCAAAGCCCCGTCCAACCTGAGCTTGAACACTTCCAATGATGGGGCATCCACAACTTCTCTGGGCAACCTCTTCCCATGTCTCACCACCCTCACTGTAAAGAATTTCTTCCTTGTGTCCAAGAAGTCTCCCTTTAACGCAAGGAAGGAAAAAACTTCCTTTCCCTACAGTCAAATATTTGTTCAAAACACTGGCTTTGAGTATCAGAACTTTTCAGTACAGAAATACCAAACTTTTGTTTTCCCCAGTTCTTCAATATTTGGCACACCATCCATGCCTACAAACTCCATACCTTGCACACAGTCTGTCCAAGCAAGACCATTTAATTGCCTATTTTCTCTACAAGGTATCCCATTCTAGTTTCAATCTTTTTCAGCAGCAAGTCATTTCCACCCAAACCTCTCAAAAAGGTTAAACTTTGAAGAAAGGATTTTAATCCAAGTGCTAAGCTACCTCTGGGTTTTTATTGTCTTTTTACTACTGAGAGAACAAGACTCAACTTGTTCTTTTAACTCTCAAACCACTGAGTAGAAAACACAGTGTTTTCCCCGGCTGCTCCTTCTCTGCAACCAGCAGAAGAAACATCATGAGATATCGGCACATCACTCACTTTTTAGAAATGTATCGGTGACTTTAGGATTTATCATTGCATCGTAAACACAGTGTAGGACTGCTCGTGATTCTCTCAACTGAACGATAAAAGCAGGGAAACTTGCACCGCAATCCCCTTTTATGTAATCCAAAAATAACTCAAGACAACTGTAAGGCCAAGCGACTCCCACCAGCAAAACTCATTTCAAACCACACAGACTAACCTGTTCCTCCATCTGCACCATGGAGTAACATTAAGGAGGTGAAAGCCAAGTCAGTGCTCTCTAGTATTTATAAACATAAACACACATCAGTGTGTTACAATTTTTTTTAAGCTTCTGTCATTCCCATATTTCTTAAAATGCAGCTTTTTCACTCCTGCTGCTGTCACCGCAGCAAAAATTACTCTCCTCCTCATTCCATTTCAAGGGATTTTGAAGAAAGTGGCGATGTGGACCGATTAAACAAAATTTTAGCTGCAACTAAACACTTCTCATTTCCTTTGACAATACCTTACAGTGTAGAAGGACACAATCTGTTCTGCAGTCACACCTCAAATAAAGGATGAGAAGGGGCATGGGCTTGCAGAAAGGAGACAGGAAAGAAGTGAGCAGAACAGAGCATTTTCTTTTCAAGAGCAATCTCTAGTTTACAAGAAAATTAAACTCCTTTCATAAGCTCTTGAGTTTCCAAAATGTTAATAAGTTTTCCTGATATACAAAAGATAGCAATAGCGAATTCTAAACTTATGAAATTTATTTCTACTTTAAGGTAAAAGGCAAAATGGAACTTAAGCAAAAAATCAAGTATAATGCAAACCTAAAAGGAAATCTGCATCTGTAAACCAGCACAGAAAAGGGCAAAAGGGAGCCCAGCAACTGCCTGGTAAATACAGTCACAGCAATAGGTAATCTCAACATTTTTAAAACAATCCTAAAATCTGAAGCAAATGCACGTAAAGGTTCAATAGTTACTTCTCCTGAGGAAGTCTGCTGGAGGTAACTAAGCTCAACCTCCCTTCTTGTTTTTAATACTTTGAGATATTCGCTTTCTCATGAAAGATAAACAGTGGCAACAAAATGAGATTTTTCATTTCTATCATTTTAAAATTTACAATACATTTCCAAACCAGCAGCTCCAGCAGAATTCATCAGAGTAAGGCCATGCTTCGACAATACTTCATCTTCAGCAGCAACACCAGGCAAAGGTATTTCCCCCCACGTGTCCCAGGTGCCAGAGCACATGCCCCCCTCAAAGTAAAGAGCAATCTTTTGCAGGTCCATGTTGCAAATTGGTCAGAGCCCTTGCAAAGAGCAGTCTGCAAATTTGGCTGCCGAGGGGGCTCGAGGAGGTAAGGGGAGAAGTTTGCAACACACCTGCAAGCACCCCCTGGCCGCTGTAAGAACAATACCTTAAACCAGTACTGCCAACACAGGCGTGCCGCATCTCACGAAACACTTTCAAATCTCAATTATAACAAAATTATACACTAAAGATGTGGAAAGGGACATCCATAGACATGAGGCAGCAGGTTCAGACACACTTCGCATATAGCTGCATAAACCAGGCGTACACTCCTAACTGAAAGATAAGGAAAACGAACACTTCATATGAGTATGTGTTTACGAACCACAGCAACAAGCTGTGTTATGAAGTGGAATATACAGAGCAAGCTTCTATTTGTACTCTGGTTGCTCATTTAAATAAATATTTCAATTTTTCTGACCATACAAACTGGGTCACTACCACAAAAGGTAGCAACACCGTTTCCTCTGGCTGGAGGGCAACTTGAGACTAATTTAGCCCTTTATTGTTTCACCTACCCTCTACCCCTTTCTTAAGGGTGAAAACACATCCACTTACCAACAAGATCCTGAAGAACTGCACCTGAACACCTTCTTACGGTTTTGCAGTGAATCACAGACAAGAATTAGAAAAAAATTCTAATACTCACTATCTCATGCACACACACGCCCTTACTGCACAAACAACTACAACTCTGTCCCTTATAGTTTAATCTTTTCTCCCCAGAAGCATAAAGTTTCCAACTGGAAGCTCTGTACTATAAGCAGAAAGAAACAGAATATAAATGTTTATTTTACACACAGATTCCAGATGTATTTACAGATATTGGAGAGGGGGAAAAACCAAAAGACAGTATTAACAGATGGCAATGGGGGTCCTTGTTCTGTCAAGTACTGCTCCAGCCAAAACTAGAGGTTTAGCAAGCAGTAATCATCTGTCCTGAATTATGCAACAGGCTGCCAAGATGACAAATTTTTCCTCAGGTAAAGTTGTCAGTTGCAATGGAAAAAAAAAAAGAAAACCCAAAATTATTTTAAGTATCATCCAGTTCCTCAGGTTGGAAATTAAAAAAGAACATGCAGCAGTTTAGAACTAGACTAGTTTATTTGTTCCCCAGTTTTTATTAAAATTGACCCTATCTAGTATGAAAAAAATCCTTCTAAGCCCTCTTACAGAGGACTTACAGAGTTAGGCCAATATTCAATTTAGCAGAGCGGGGAGGAGGGGAGGGGACGACTTACACATCAACAAAAGCAATTCTACAACCAACAAGTACAGAGCCTGTGCATATAGATCCCACTGAGATGGGATTACGAATTAGACAAATTAAGTAAACTGATCCCCTTCAGACAAGGCAAATATTAAGATAAAAGAAGCCATCTGTGCAGTTGGAGAACTCAGTTTATCTGCAGCAACAGGTAGGAGAAGGCAGAACGTGTATTTACAAGTCACATTTGGGCAGCACTGCAGGTTTACAAACACTAAGATGTTATCTACCCTAAAAAAATGTTGCCATCTAAAAAACAAACAAGATAGGGAGGCTGAGCACACAACAAGCAATCCAAGCTGGAGTGCCACTGGCAGCTGTACAGCTGCCGCAAGGACAGGTTTTGCTCTCCCGTCCCAAAGAACACAGCTTTCTGCCAGCTCAAGGAGTTAAACTGGCTCGCAGGAGGGTCTGACAGCACAAAAAAAAGGGGCAGGATCATATGATTGGGAATATAGTGGGGAAGGTTAAAAAAAAAAAAAAAAAACCAAACAATCTCCATCTTGCCAGGATGGCAAGCTGTTAAGCAGTCTAACTGCACTTCACTGACCCCGCAGCCGTCAGCTGCCCCTCCGCAGCTGCCAGTGGCCGCCTAACCATCCCCTGGTGCGTTCCTGCGCAGCTCTTGCCCCGGTTCTGGTGCTCTCAGACCCTGCACTGAGCCATCCGGACATGCCAGCGTAGCTGCTGTGCCACCATCACGCTTCACAGACACGACTTCAATCCTCCCACTTCTAATGCTGCTAGCGCTAGATAAATTGATGGGGAAAAAAAAAGCCCTGAACAGAAACATTTTTCAAAACTGTCAATACTGCCCAGCCCAGCTGCCAATGAATCATAAATTTATGAGAACACAGTAAAGGCATCATTAGCAGGGAAAGCAGAGTCATGCGGGTTTCTTTCAGTTTTTTTTTTTTTGCTTGGGTTTGTC
>JAYKAV010000045.1:409671-433588 GCA_035582835.1 Phoebastria nigripes
TTTTTTTTTTTTTTTTTTTTTTTGTTTAAACCGGATACAAGAATGTCTAGGCCCAGTGTCACAACCACTCCGCTTAAAAAAAAGCGCTGGTCACTGGAGAGGCAGGGGCTTATCTAGGACCTAACCGATTGCATCAAGGGGACATAAACATGGACAGGTGAACCACCTATCACTTCAGCCTTTGATGTTTAAGAGCTCTGCTACAACGAACCGTGGAGGTTGTAGCGAGTCAGACCTACGCTAGACCCCAGCACTAAAACCTGCAGGGGACAGCAGCAGAGAGCAATAATTAAATGCTCGTCAGATGAAGTGGAAAACATGTCTTACCAGCATTTCTTTTCAAGTGTAGGGTGAGATTCGCTGTTACCCCTGATATTCATACTTCAAAACTTTTGGTCCAATTCCTTCCATTTTTGAAGTTAAGTACCTACCAGTTGCCTAATGTCTTTCTGTTCCCATCCTCCTCCCACCCTCCTGGATTAAGTTACAGCTAGCTACTCACCCAGCTGCTCTTTTATTCTAGACGCAGGCTTATCTCACAGCATAACCTACTACCAAATCAAGAATGTGGCCGCAGTTCAAAATGCATGTAATGCACTGATGACAAAGACAAACACCACCTCGCAGTCCCTCTGCACTGTCCACTATCCCAAAAAGACACTGCACGAATATTCAATATTGCAAAGCTACAGATAAAAGGGATTCAAGCAAAGAAAAGCAGATATCCAGCTCCCCTGTCTTGAAGGCAGGAAAAGAAAGAGAACTTGCATAGCTCATGTTAAGCCTCAGATAAGTATCACTGCCGTGTGATCAAAGAGCTCGGAAGACAGCACAAGCAGCATGGACACATGTTCTGGTCTATGTGCTAAAGCAGCAAAACTGACTGGCCCCTACGTGCAACTTCTGAAGCACCATTCTCTTTCTTCACCAACTGCTATACACCATTGCTTTTTATTACTTTCCAGTTCAACATCTGCTGAGAAGGGGAGTTTGACAGAAAACTAGTGAAGATTTCATTACGCTTACGTGGCTTGTAGTAAGGCTCCAAGATGACTTCCTTTGTTACAGCTAACAACCTGGACAAAGTGCTAAAAAAAGGGGGAGAACAGATACCCCTTTTAGAAGGCTACTTTCAACGTTATCGACCACATTCACTATCAACGGCCCAAATCTTTTCCATTTTAGAGCGGAGCAAAAAGGTTTCTGTGGCTCTGCTTTTCAATCTCACACTTGAGAAAATATTGCATTTCCACTCGCACAGAAATTTAGGGGGGTACAAGGATGGTTGCAGTGGGGGAGGGTGGGATTTTGAAGATGGAAACAGCCATAAGGCAGATGAAAGTTGTGGGKTTTTTTTAAATTATTCTTAATTTTCCCAGATTAGGATATCTGTTCATCACCAAATACTATCTATCCCACTGTCAAAATGCAGATAAAGAGACTTAATTGTTTGACAGCGCCCTTTAAAAAAAAAAAACCTCTGATGTCTTCAGAGGCACAAACTCCTTAAATCACTAAAATTATGATGATGTTGCTTACTAAGAAGCAAGAAAACAAGATGATAAAAAGATAAACTAAATGCGTAGACACTCTTTTCCTCATCTTTCTCCTCCAGATTCTTCACTATCAACTCAAAATATGAGATTATTGACAYTTCCTGCAGGTAAGGCTCAGAATACACAAGATCAAGAAATACAAATCGAATTCACTCTTTTCCTCATTTATTTCAGACTTAAATTTTTTCTTAGTACACTGACTTTCTCCATGAGTTTACTTCACATTCCAGGAGCAGGAGGAGGGGAGGAAACCATCAGTGCTAAGGCATCTAAACAACAGATAGGGCATGCTGTACAAAATCAAAGTCTGTAGTTGAAGAACACGGTCCTGAAAACCAATCTGTCTATCCTGCAGAGATCTCAGTTTACATAGTTCCTTGAATYGGCCAGCGGGATGTATGTTGAAATACCTTAGGAAATACAGAGAAAATACAGTAGATAAAGAAAAGAAACTATGGGACTGAGGGAGAAAAACCCCAAGAGAAACAAGAAACAGTGTCTTAGCTTAAAGAGAAGGGTGAAATGCCACCTTTCCTGGAAAAACGTGCACACTCCAGTATGTGGAACAGCCCAGTGACAAAAGGATGCCATCTCCAAAACTTTCTGCATCACCGTTACAAGAAGAAGAAGGGGGGGTGGGGGGAAAGGTGAGTCATCATTGGAAGGCAAACCTCATATCCTCCAAAAAACCAAACCCAAATTCACTTTTCTCAAGAAACAGCTAAATAAACTAAGAGTTGGTAAAAATCAGCATATTTAGGAATGCCTTCAGGCATTTAAGCTAACATGACCTAAYGCCACATTCAGCACAAAACAAGTGCTGTACTTACTCCTAACGGGCTTTCAAAGAGCCTGTACGCTCTATATCTGAAAATGAACGTCTTGCTCAAGTGAGGTGTTAAAAAATAATATTCACAGAACATTCACACCCCCGTCATTCCACTGGCATGCTTCATATGGAGGCACATCAGCTGTTTTTCAGCAGCTTTAGACGGATTTTTAATGTCATGTTTTCTCCTTTGTAAATCATTTTCATCTACTCTTAGTCAACAGTCTCAGTGTAGGTTAATATAACCTAGAGAAACAGAGATTTTCCTATCAAGTACTGTCAAATTAAAATGTAACTCAGTATTACGATCTTCCAGAGAAGGAAGGAAGGAGAGGAGAGAAGCTAAGCTGCAAGCACCATGAACTCCCTGAGGTCTTTCACCTGAGAGAGGGCACCTTCTTATGAATCCCACCATGCAATAGTCCTGGTTTGCTGTTTACTCCAAAACAGTAATTTTTGGGTTCTAGGATTTTTTTTTTTTTTTTTTAACCTGGCTCATAAACTAGGTTACAGAGATAGGATGGACTGAACGTGGAGAAAATAAACTAGTCCCAACTTGACAGACAGGAATGCAAAAAGGAAGGCTCTCCAAAACAACAGACCTGTATCAAGCTGACCTGACGTACATTAATATCCTCCTACAAGACATGATTTTCTCATCTCTGTTCTTCCACAAGCCTCTAAAGGGACCGACTATAAAGGAAAACGGAACGAGGCAAGGAAAAGAAGTGTTTACATCCAACTTTCAGGAACCTAACGCAGCCAACTACAGTAACTTGCTATTCTTTCAAGTCACCCTAAATACAGGTGACTTGAATTCTCTCTTTCAGAGAAAACCAATGGCCATCTCCCCCAAATCTGCCACCTCCTTACTGTGCTGTGAGATTAAAATAACTCTCACTGGGTCTCTATAAAGTTAGAACTGAAGGGCCCATTATCTGACAACTCCTGCTCAGTCCTTCGACCTGTCCGAAGCGCTTATCACTTCTGCAGCCCTTGATTACGTTGCCCAGATACTTCAAATGTTAAATACAGTCCTGTGCTTCATGACAAGAGCCAAAAGGTGGCCAGGAGTAGAAACAGGGCAGCAGACAACAACAGACAACTAAACCCACAATATTATGGAGTCTGAGATCACTGGATCCCAAAATAAATATCCTACAAGTATTGTAACACTTGTCACAAGACATATTTCTAACTGTTCTTTTACAACCACCATTTTACTGTTTGATGATACAACAGGTGGAGGGCTTAGCTGTTCCTCCCACTAAGATGTATTCCAGCCTGACAGGTTTTTATTTTGTTAAAGCACACACACACACACACACACACACACACACGCGCTTCACAGTCATAATGGAGAACTCTCAAGTTCAGAATCATTCCAGCAGCCTCAAAAACTGTTATTTATTTTCCTCCTCCCCCCAAAATACACAGATTTTTTTTCTATAGGCCTTTCACTTACCTCTCCCATAGCCCGTCCTTCCAGAGCAAGTGCTTGAAAATCATGATTCAGTTCATCCATGGAACGCACCTATTTATAGATGGGTAAGAAAAACACATGAGGAAATGCTTGTATTTGTTTTTCTTAATAATAATCATAGTTTATAGCCATTTTTCTGATACAGACTGAGAGCTACATTCCATATTACAGCACATAACAAGGCTATCAAGCTCCAAAAGATGACTTACCTTTAAGACTCCCAGAAGCTACAACGTTTATAGTGTTAGATTTATACACGCACAAAAAAGGAAAAACTAGCAATTACTTTTAAGACACAAAAAGTCCAATGCAACTACCTTTGCTAAGTGTATTGCAGAGACTAATATTTCACAGTGAGCTGCATGATTTCAAGTAAGGGAGTCAATGCATAAGCAAGCAAGTCAGCATCGTTTCCTTTCAGGTGAAAAATCAAGTAAAGACTCTCGTATAAAACAGGCAGATTCATATTCAAGTTACATTGATATGAAAAACACAACAGTAGAAACAAAAAGCAAATTAAATTAAATAGCACCATTTGAAATGGGGGGCAGGGGATGAAGAAAGGAGAGCAAGCAATGCCTTAAGATCAGTTGCCAATTTTAGTCACTGTACCCACAACAACGTCTCAAAGTGGAAATCCAGAAGCACAAACTGGGGTACAAAACACCTTAAGAAAACCCCTGACGGGGTATGGCCTTTTCCTCATTCCCAAGAGGTTGCCGGTGTGTGGCATGGCAGCCACACAGCTCCATGGCTATGCTGGGGGCCCCAAGACTTGCCAGCTAAGGCAAGGCATGCAAGGGAAAGGCAATAGTGAAGCAGTCCTTCCAGATTCACACAGGGCAGAGCTCAGGCACTGCGGGAGCAAGGGGATGGCCCCGGGAGGTGACACTGGCCTTGCTCACCTCGAGGATCTGTAGCTATACATTTACTTGGGGAGTTGTGCCATTTTCTGCTTCTACTTTGGATCATGATTTGATGAAAATTCATTCAGTTAGAACATAAAAAAAAGCAGCAATTTAAAACTGTTAGCTAAGTAAGTCGAATATGTTGAAAATGCAGGAAAACACTTCTGACTTTCATTCCCAAATCTCATCCAAGTCCTTACAGACGCAGCCATTGAGCACACGTGCAGAAACAAAGGAAAAAAACCCAACTACGGACTTGAGGACAAAGCACAGAAGTTCAGCCACGTGCTAGGATTCAGACTAAATTACTGCCCTCCTCAGATAACACACCTGTATCAAAGCAGCACTTATTACACCAGCCACAGACACTTACAATGGCACATAAGCAATACTACATGCCTCCTACTCAATGCTTACATAATCCCTGCAACCCAACAGATCCGATACGCCTTTCTGCTAGAGCAGGGGTAATAGTTTGTAAACCACTTATTTATGAGCAATCCACACGCTCTATTCACTGCAGTCCTTTATGGGCTTTTTTTAATATGCAGTGTTTAGTCGTGTCACCACTGAAGACGTAGCAGATGATCTGGATGCAGCCTCCTCTAGGCCAAGGGAAGGAACCCAGTTAATACCTGGTGGGTGATTTATAGGACAAAAACCCAAAAACTGGTTTAGATGCTAATGCACCACCCTGCCAGTGACCAGTGCTGTAAGCAGTTACACCATGTTCACTGACCTTAACCCTGACTCCTGATACTCATGCCACTATGTCCAGCAGAATTACGCTTTATTTCTATTTTAAGACAAGTTTCAATAGACCTCATCCAAGAATATCAGATGTAGGGAAAGCACCACAGATAACCTCCAGAAGTCCCCTCCAGTCTGAATTCTTCTACTATTCTGTGACAATACTACTTTCCAAAAGATTAGTAACATACTGTTAAATTATCTAATACACATTTATGTAATTCGCAAATCCTCAATGGCCAGTCACTCAGAATCACAGTTTAAAAATAAGGTATCCTCTTTTTACTATATCTCAGTTCAAAGTCATTTTCAGTTGTGCCTCAGTCTTGCCACCTTCTGCGGAGATGCTTATCACATCAACTGTGAACACACAGAGTGAAAACAGGACTCCACCTTCCAGAAACTACAGCACCGGGCAACACCAAAGACTTCCCTTTACTGTCAACTCCATCACTGATCTGCCAGCGAAGATATCTCGGTTGCCTCATGTGAGACAGACAGCAGTTAGTAAGACCAAATTCTTCTGTGAAGCATTTCAAGCTGAACTCATGGAAAATGCTGCAACCCCCATACATGCTAAGCCACAAAAGCTGAACAGTAGCAAATTATTACTTCCATGAGACATTGAGGAATAGAGAAGCTACACAAAGAGATTCAGTAGGTGACGTTCATTACTCTCACTGCTAAAGCAATATCCCAGCAAACCACAGATGCAGCCGCAATGGCACTGATCCAGGACTTACAGTGCTGTGGAAAGTGCTAGTGGAGAAACAGAGGCTGCTTAGCGCGTGTCCCCCAACTTCGCCAAAACAAATAAACTCCCAAAGGTGGATGTTGTGCTATGGGAACCTCAAAACAAAGCTGCTAGAAAGATATAATCATTACATTCCTAGCGTAAATCAAAAGGATATTAAGAGACATTTGTATTTGGTCATATCCCAGCCCTATCAACTCCCCACTGCCAAGCTGAGCTTCCCTCGCAGCTTCAGTTGTGCTAACATCCCTGGTGAAAGCCCCGTACAGAACATGCAGACAGTTTCTAAACAAGAATGAGCTCTACTTCTCTTCTCAGCCCCTTCTCTCACCCTTCTTTATGGTACTTTGGCATGTTACATGGCCATCCTTACTCCACCAAACATTTTTAAAAAATGCTAGAATCGTATATTTTATTTGTTCACATTAGATGCAAGAACATTTTCACAGATGTCTTGTTCAAGTGTTTGTCTTGAGTAGAAAAACATGTTGTCATCTTGTTAAACCAATTACAGCAGCACAAATACGCGATTTACATCCATGTGTGAAGCTGTGCTCCCATGCTGGCCTGAATTCTTGCTGGAGAAGCTAGAGCTGGCGTAACTAAAAGCGGCATCATCTCCAACACGGTCAACACCTTCAGTGCAAGTTCACAATCCTCCACCAGAAACCACAACAATTTAGCAATTCCTCTTTCTCCAAGAGCTACAGTCCAGTAAGCATATACGTAGCTCTCCTCAGTGTTGACCATTTGTCTGTTTCCAATGAGGAGAAGCATGTTTGTCTTCAAACAATGCCATGACAATTGATTACTACAGAGGCGATACAAACACCAAGGTAAGAAGAGCGGTAAAGGGCAAAAAGCAGGATAAACATGAAAGCCAAGTGCACTCCAGCTTTTTCACACCTGGTTGGTTTAATTGCACACCTAACAGAGCGCTATTATTTTCACTCCTCTCTTAAGGGTCTGAAGGAAGCTGTCCTTCAAACATGTCTTAGTTTGCAAATCGCCATCCTAGCCTCCCCTGCTAAATGATACACAGTGGCAATGGGCTGCCTCCATCTCCTTCCCAAATATACTTCGCCCCAGTGACTATCAAAAGCAAAAAAAAAATACTGGCTTCTCTATCTGCTATCAAGAGGTCAGGTAATGGAAGAAATTATTCATTACAGATATTTAAGTCATACCCCTACTCATATCTCTCTCATCAATCCTAACAATTATGGATAAAAACATTTTCTAAATCAGGTCTTCGTGCCTGACTTTTGGGCACTGTATGCTCAAACTGTATACGATCACCAGTTTTGAGGCCCTTTCTCTCAGTCACGTAGTTCCTTTATCTTCACTGATCATTGTATCTATTTGTTTGTAATACAGGCTAGTTTATTATTCAGTTGTCAAAGACTGTACCCAAAAGGTCCTCTTCTTATTTCCCCACTTCTATAATATTAAATAGCAACACCTCTTCACCTCATTTTCTTACACGGTATTCACAAATATCACAGGGCTCCTTCATTTACCTTTGAAAGAAGAACAAATAGCTTCTGAAACAGCAGAACTTAAAGCCAAAGTCATGACTTCCTACACCTTAGTATTCCAAAAGGCAGGCAATACTCTGAAATCATAATTAAACAATATAGATGATCTGCCACCTCATCGGGATCTATTCCTGTTAACTATCACTGACCTATAACGAACACAGGTATGTAGAGCAGAGTCAGGATGGCGTAAACACTAGAAACAAGGAGGTCCACAGAGAAAGAACTTCTTCAACATGAGCGCTAACGTCAATGAGACTTGATTACCATAAAATCTGGTTCACCACTGAACCAGAGTTTTGAAAGAAATCCAGAAGACAACGCCAAGATAAATTGGCTGCACAAGGAAGTGATGCCCTGACATCTGGATACGACATGACAACCTGGTTCCTTGGAGGAAAAGGTGATCTCGAGAAACATCAGGAATCACATGAAGAGAGGTCAGCTGTAGTCCCAATTGCTTCACAAGTGATCCAACAAAGCCTGACTCCTGCTCTCAGCCAGCAGCACCCCTCCGTCGCACCCCCACTTCCGCCTCTTCCAGGCACGCCGCCTCTGCAAAGCAAAATGCAAAGCGCAGATCCTCGCCAACTACCAAGAACAGACCTCCCTACGTTCTTGTCAGGAGTACTCGTTCTTTCTGATAATGCAGAAAACCAGCAAGCTTGCTTTTGAAGCCTGCTTAACAAAATTAAGGCTCTGTACATCTGCAGCACTGCTACTGAACCGGAGTTACAAAGCAACTTCATTGCACAAGAACATTCCTCCCCTTCACATCAAATGCTGTGTATGCACTCAGGAATTATGTAAATCTCACCGAAATTAATGAGAATCTCATTCAAGAAGAGTAATTTCCACGCACACTAGTCTATGAATGTATGTCGCTATAACACACTCCAGCTTATAACCACTTCACTGACTCATAAATAGTTTCCTGCCTTCACGGTGGAAGCGCATACCCCAAAGAGGATTTGCCCAGCGCACTAACTACGAGCCACACCGAGAAACTGCAGTAAACCCACCAGATTGCTTCACTTCGCTGAGGCTGAAGTCAATTCAGTCTCTCAAAAGTCCTCTTAACCAATTTTCACCTTTGCTCTGAAAAACATGCGATAAAGCAAGAGACAGCTGTATTACTCATCACACAGTCACTCTAGGTCAGACCTCCAAATCTTATTTTCAGTCTCCTGAAAAAAAACCCTTGGCCTCAGACACGCTGAGGCCACAGAGGCCTTTCCAAGTTTCAATAGCAGATACCCACCGCCTATTTTAGAGAGGACAAGACAAAACACAAAATGCTTTCGGCTCTCACCTACTGCAGATTGCCACAATGCAAACCAATTTCTCTCTAGGTCAGTGGCCACTTTCAAAACTCAACCTCCCATGCAGCAGAAGAGCTTCTCAGCAACTCTGCATCGAACATATTCACCGCGGATTTTCCAACCCCTCAAGCAGCATGCAGCTAATTTATGTCAGGTAGCCACCTTACACAGGACAATTACCCTTTTTTTAAGTAAGATTAGAGGGCCTCACCATTGCAAAACTCAAAGACAGCAACTCAGAAGCAAATGCTTTCCTGGTCCCAAAGCTACACAGACACTAGTCCTTGTCCGTATCTGGAACACTTTTGAATTTATACAGCTATATCAGAAACAGAGAAAGCAACATTCCAGCAGCTAAAGACGTTCTACGCACTGGTACCATTTGGTACTGGACCTGCTGCTCACCTGCCACACCACAAACCCAGGCAAGACACTTTTTCCTGCCTCTGAGCCCCCCCCGAAACATACTCTGTCACAGATATAGTCAGTATTTAGACGTTTCAGAAGTTTTTTCTTATAGAGGAGCAAAGCAGACTCAGGAGATCATCCCAGGCATCACCAAAGACCCAAGGGTCTGAATCACCCACGAGAGAGGGTGCAAGTGGAGGGAACAACTTACAGACAGAGACCAGGACCAAACCTCTTCTGTTACGCCTCTAACAAGCCATCCCAAAACAGGGTCTGATGTCCCCAGTGCTCAAAAGCTGCAACACAGCAAAGGATGAGCAGGGAAACCTGCAAAAGCGCCAGCATGCCACAGGAAGAAGCAATAAACCCAAGCACCTGATAGGACACACTGCACTGCTGGTACTGAAAACTCCAGTTAATTTTAACCCAGCAAACAACAAGGCCCACAGGGCTAAATGGCACTTGTCAAAAGGAATTCTGCAGTCAGTTAAATTAACAGGAACTGGAGCCCTGAACTGTCTGTACGATTACTAAACAGGGATTTGAAGGACCTAACAAATTAACATGAGAGCAACAGTATATTTACCTTTTGGATTTCCAGTACCATACTTTTTATTCCAGAATAATTCAAGGGTTTTTTTCCCAAACTGATAGCTAMCAGCAAAGTAGCTGAATTGCAATTTTAAGTAAATATTAATGTCAATAATCAGTGTTAATACCTTATATTAAGCAAATATGGTTGCTAATATGACCTTTACATATAAATTCAAAGTGTAATACTGTATCACATTTCATGGTCTGCAGGTATCTCAGGGGATTATACACTAGCCTTATATATTAAGGAATCCTTGTTTATGTAGAATTTATATTCACTTAGACAGACACAGCGAAAGTATCAAAGGCTAAATTTCACTCTTAATCACAAAGGAGTTGTTCTTCCTCCTCGTGCAGGTGATGTTTCCCAGTAAGAGAAAGGACAGGTGGAATTAAACAAAGGGGGGGAAGAAAGAAAAAAAAAAAAAAAAAAAAAAAAAAAAAAAAAAAAAAAAAAAAAAAAAAAAAAAAAAAAAAAAAAAAAAAAAAAAAAAGAGCCAAACATACAGGAGAAAAAAGAAGCAAATAAAGAAACTAGAAAGTCCTTTGGAGAAAAAGCAGCTGAGAAATATTCTAGCTGATGATCTAAAAAAATTGACTCTAAAAGTGCACCATGAAGTCTGAGGGTTTATGATTTTTATTTTATTTTTTGATGTTGGACAACGTTAAACAGATCAAATATCTGCATTTATTAGCAGTAACAGTGACTGAAGATGGTTTAAACTATCTATTAAGCCAATTATGTTAAATAGGGTGACCAAAGCAAACTAGAAGGCTGCTTCTGTAAGCCTCAGCTCTCCAGTTTCTCCATTTCCCCTCACCCTAACGCTGCTCCCCATGTGGCCCCATTTCAAAGGCCGCCTTTCTCCTTCCCCAGCACTTTCTTATGCCAGGGTCTATCTAGCCCCCAGCTGTCCCTCCCTTAGATTACACCACTTATTCACCCACTACCCCTCTCCACCAATTCTACTTCTGATCAGGAGGCAAAACTCCCAGGACAGCATCTGCTAAACCCGAGGTAGGATGGGCACTGCAAAGACAGGATTTCATGAAGTGGGAACATGTAAATGGCTGCTTTCAAAATTTCTTTGATCTACAGTAAATTACAAGGCTGACTGCAGCCTTTAGTCCTGCCAGCCAAGCAAATGAACTCCAGGGTATCCCACAGATACTACCATAAGGAATTCTGGGCAAAGCACCCTAAACTTATCTGCCACCCTGGCAAACAAAAGCATGGGCAAGGGCCAGGCGCTGGGACCACAAATCCATGGGAAGGGCTCATTCTTCAGTCTCTGCTGATGCTGGTCGTGCTCCCAGCAAGCCTGGAGGGAGCCCTCCGAAAATTTAAGCTCTGCACAAGCTTGATGGGACCACCTTGCTGCGAGACCACTTGTTTTGCTTTTCTACTCTTGCAGAGTAATGTGGGAAATTGTGTTACTGTTACACATGTCAGGATAGATCAAAACGTTATGATTTCTCAGCTCCTAAGATGAACAGCATTTGTTTGTTTCTGTGAGAAGACAAGAGATGAGAGGTTCCAAGTTCTCCCTGTTTGCACAGGTACATTCCAGGTGCTTACCTAGAGCACCTCCAAAGTGTGATTATTACTTGGATATTTATTTATAACTCATATGCACTCTGCAAGTGTGAAAAGGCAAGTGTCATGTAAAGTTTCCATCCGTTACGCCTCCACATTTTAAGTCTTGCTCAATCTGTAATAGAAAAAAACCCTAACACCACCCCCCCCCCCCAAAAAAAAACCCAAAAATCTTTATTTTCTAGTAAAACGTTCCTCAAAAAGAGGTCAACATTACTACAAGAACACCAGGATTGAGGCAGAACAAGAAACATCAAAAACAGTCAGGCTGCTGCCTGAATAAAACATCCTTAGAATGGAGAGGAGAAAAAAAAAAAATATAGCTGGTTGAACAGCCTAAATACTTCGTAGCACTTGATTTATATACTCACAAGTTGTTAAAGCTTTTTAAATTAACCAAAGGTTTACAAATTTCAGATGGAGACAAATGCTTCCTACTCAGCTGTGGCAAACTGCCTGCGTTTGTCTTGTTTGAACAGCTCACATAGCATGTTATTTAAAAAATATCTACTCTGAGTGTATACATATACACATATATAGTATCTAGGAGAGAAAAAAAAGTCTTTACCAGCTGACAATAAGAAAAGCACCGCAYGCTGTCAGCAACAAGCTTGCCACTAACAACTAGATCCAGGGTTAAAATATGTTGTTCCATCAACTGATTACAGCACTATTTTTAGTCCTCTCCTATAACAATAGTCGGTAAAGAAAGAATGTGAAGTCACAAGTATTAGACAGGATTAGGTGGTTTAACTACTATTTTTGTAGTAAAGGATTCATCATTAGAATTGCTACTACCATTAGCATTCGAAGCAAAAAGCTATTGAAATTGCAGATTGGCTAATGCTTTACATGGCGTTTAGCCAAGACGATTAATGATTCAGGGTACAGAAATAAATGCAAGAAAGGCAGCCTTTCAGAATGGCTCGGCTTAGTTAGCTAATTATGTTTTTCCCCAGATTTTATTCACCGAGGGAAGTGCTTCATTAATGTGGAATTTAGGTTACTCTGCGATGTCTTGGGCACGTATTGTTGGGGTGCAAACTTCCAAAATACTGGATTACAGAAGAAGCAACCTTAATTTTGCCCCACTGGAGCTAGCAATACCTTGGGAAAACCGTCTTCCGCTTCCCAGATGCACGTGTGGATCAATGGTTTTGTGCAAGCACTCAGGGCTACACTAAGATCTGGCTCGTTTGACCCCCGGGAAGGCTTTTCCTTTCACTCCCACCCCTACTCTGACCTTCTGAGGCTTAAATTCAGAGAGGAAAAAGGTGTAAAGAAGGGACGCAGCGATGTCTCATTCCAGTGCCAAGCTCAGTACTTCTGTCAGAAACAGATGCGAGTGGCCCCATGCCACAACAACTGTTGGCAGCAGGGTGAAGGGCTAATTTGAGGGTTTAGTAACAGTCGAGTTTCACCCCAGTGCAGAATCAGGGTCTGAAGCGCAGCTTCAGTACAAGGTAAGTAACACAGCCAGATGTTCCCAATAAAAACAACTGCTCTAGAACAAAAGTTACCCTTAACAAAGGAAGAGGAGTAACACGATATCTGAGAGCAGATCGCTTGACAGGAGGGAGCGCAGCATCACATGATATCTGCACACAAAGGCAAGTTTGTTCATCACAGACCCGCAAAATCATCATTCAGAGAAGTCAGCTTTAAAATTGTCTCAGCGTACACCTGTAAGCAAGTTTTCAGACACAGGCAACACTAGATTCAATGCTCTGGAACAGCTCTTCGTTAAGGAGATTTCCCATCACCAGTCAAAATTAATTGTGCCAGTTTGCAAGGAAGAGGCTACTGTGGACGGATTATATGGCTTGTATCTTATGTAAAGTTTCACCAATTTAAAAAATACTACGAGTATCACAACCTGTTCTGCAGAAGCACAGATAGGTCACACCACCTCAGCAAACCACAAAAGAGCTGATAAGGGGAGAGCAAAGTTGGAGAGAGGGGAGGAAGAAAACAAGCAGAAGCTATACTCTAATAAAGCTCTATTCAAAACACACTTGGGTGCAATATATTAACTGAAATACTTGAAGTCTTCTTGAAGCACTGAAATTTGCAAATTCAATAGTGTGAAAATATCTTTGCTCTTCATGAGGAAGCACCACAGCAAGGAAGCAGACTACAAAGATGATATACAACAGAAAAATCCCAAAACCAGCACATCAGGTCACTTGTGCAATCCCAACTAGAGCCAGATATCTTGCAACTGCCTGTCAGGGACAGTAAAACCTACAGATTCAGAGGAGGCAGACTCTTAAACTGACTTTCTGAAGATTTCAGGGTGTTTTTTCTCCCCTATACAAGAGAAGGATTTTCCAATACTCAACCTTAAATATCCAACTTAGCCAATCTACTCATGCTCCTTCTATCCCAGGAAGAATTTTCAAAGGGCAATGTAAAGCAGAAAACTAAATCAAATGTTCCGATTCCCCTCCCCCAAGATACCCCTTTACTATAGAGAAACCTCTGCGAAACAAATCAGCCAAACTAGACATTTCATTTCAGCAAGGTATTATGTTCTAAATTATCTGAGTATCAAGTTAGCACAGCCATTCCAGCGTCAACGCAAGAAAAGCCCTAACCAGTTCACTGTGATACAAGGAAGTACCCATGAAAATTCAACAGATTTAACGAAACATACATCAGAAAATGTTCTTCAAGAACAGAGCCATGTATTCTGTCATGTGGTGTTCGTGATTGAGGACTCGCTCCATGCCTTCAGCTCTAGCCCAGACAACAGACCAGATTATTTGGACCACAGTGGCCCTCATACACTAGGTGCTTTCCATAGGCAGATCTGGAAATCTCTGTCCTGAAGAGTTAACTATCACTTAAATAGGATTCCACTTTGGAAGAACAAACACTACGGCTTCTGCTTCCTTAGCTTCCAGGATCTTTTTAGAGGACCTTGCCATGACTTTAAGGCAAACTCTGGTCATGGTGCCTGCCAACAGGCACCAAGCATTATCAAACAACATCAAATCCAGACACTTTCACAGCAGCAAGCAGCATAGTTTGAGTAGCTGTGCTCTAGAAGGGCAGCTGCCAGGAGAATTACCTTCTGTCTCCACTTGAATTCAAGTTCCCAGTTAAGAAGTTGCACGGTCACATTGCCAAAAGGCAAAACTGAACATAAAACCCAGTCACAGCCCCGTTGCTCTTACTATTCTTCACCAACTATATGTGAAAAATTCCCCACATTCAACAAGATGATCCCTGCAGAGTTCTATTGTCTCAAATTATTAATTAAACATGCTCTCAAAGAAAGCAAATGCCTAAAATCATTTGCTTCTACTAAGCAACTCCCATATTACCCTAACTGCAATTCAGACAGTCTAAGTATATCCATTCACTCTAATTCAGAAGGGACCACCACCAAAGAAACTCTCTCTTCACTCCAGTTCAAGAACATACACGCATGCACAAGCCACAAGAGACCCCATCCAAGAAAACCCAGCCAATTTTCCTAAAAACCTGCTCAGTGTTGATAACTTGTCCCAGCTGAATCTCTTAACCATCTCTTCATTCCCCTCAGGAGTAGAAGATGGCTGTTTGGATTTGTAACAAGATATGCAACCTTTCATAACCAAGACAAATCCAATCTAGGCCATTGCTCATCAGGAGTCATCTTGTACCTCTTCACTCACCTAAATGAAGTTCTGATCTCTACCCATTTTTTTGCAGGATAAACAGCATACAAACACCCCAGTGCAGCTAGCATAACTGTCTGCCCAAATAGCCTGAAGAGTAATCGGGCATCATAGAAGAACAACAGCCTAAACCTCTTCAGTTTGAATCTTAGAAATACTGGTGGACATTGACACTCAACCTCATCTTGCCGCTTTTTGTGGATAAAGAGAAGACTACGTTTTGCAGAGAAGACTACGTTTTGCAGTAAAGACCTGGCTGATGGAAGTATCTTCCATCTAAAGTTTGGTGATTAAGTATTTGTAGCTGCAGACAGCTGGAAGTTTGCTTAGGAGTTCAGAGATTCCAATCTAGAAAAAAAAGTCCGATTTCACCATTACTTCAGTGTCTGCAAGAACAAAGAGGAATTTATAATATATGCTATTTGTGTGGATGGCATATCTTTGACACCTAAATATGCAAAATGAGAGCAGCATCTTTAATTGCTTAATTTTATATAAAAACTTGCCCCCTACCCGCCTTCTGGAGGAGAAGGGAAAAATGCAAAGGGAAAAGAAAGTTTCTAGGTAAAATACAAAAGGAACCAGCATTTTCCTGCTGTTCGCAACAAGAGGACACCATCTACTTCCTTGGGAGCAGAGAAACTTTTTCTTAAGTCACCCCTACTAAAGCCATTCACAGCTCAATTCTCAGAGTTGCTAGTCAAAGTATGAACAAATGACAAGGAGGAACAGCCAGCAGAATAAAAAATGAAAAGCAAGGATACCGTAAATAAGTTCTGACTCACAACACTCATAGCTATTTAATAACACATGATGAAATGCTATCATTTGGTAAAAATCACTGGAGTATTATCACCAACAGACAGAGATAGATGTCTGTCTACATATGTAACAAAGAAGAAACTGGGATTCAACAATTAAAAAAAAATCCCTCTACCTTTAATTATGACCTCCCAAGCTCTAGGCAGACATTAACCTATATTACCCTATAATTATTTTTTCTGACTTTCCATTATCTTTTAGCTACTGAATTTCCTAACCAGTCTTCAAGGCAACAAGGCAAGGGCCCTCACTGCATTATCTTTGAAAGTCTAAAATCAAAAGTACAGTAATATAAGTGTATCCACAAGAAATTGAGACTTAGCAAACATCCATAATGATTCCCCACCTCTCTGCGTGTCCCAGCACTTCCTTCCACTTCTATTCTTGTAGGACAAATTCAATTCTACCCCTACTAAGCTCAAACTGAATTAAATCATTTTGCATGCAGAAGACTAGTTCTCGCTCCGAGGAATTTATAATTTAAGAAGCAGATGCAGAGGTGGCCAAAGAGTCAAAAGGAATGGCAGTATTAGGATTACATATATCCTGCATTCTGCTTCCCATGAGTAAAACYCCAAGGCAAACAGAGAACCATGGAAAAAGAGGCACTCAAGAAAGGCTGAAGCAATAAACACATAAACTGCCCAGCAATCACTGGAGTATACGGTATCGAGTAAGACACACGAGAAAAGGGTTACTGCCCCATCTCAGAGTTGACTTTGAAGAAATTAAACACAAAAATTGGTTTAAAGATGCATACTGAATGCAAAACATCAGGACTATGTGACAAACACATTACAGCAAATGTAAAAAACACCAGGAAGTAGAACAGATAAGGTCCCAGTGTTAATTATATTATAGTGGGTATTTCTTGAGCTTCAGATCACAGAACACATGGAGGAAAAACAGAGAAAGCATCACACAGAACCTTGTGAGCTTAATCCTGCAGGTATATTTTGTCCACACAACCTTCTCAGAAGTGTTCTGCCTCCAAAGAATACATGCATTATTTTTTAAAAGTTCATTTAAACTAGTATAAGCTAATGATTTTTTTCTTTCATTCAGTGGTACATTTATTAGTATCATTTCATTCAAGAAGTTAGTGAAGAAAATCAAGCTGAGGAAGAGCAACACATCTACTGATACAGGGCAAGTCTCTGTATCAGGTAGGATTCTTTTGTTCGAGTGAAACTTTAAGTCTTCTGGTTATTAAAGAATGCAGTAAAAAAAGTTCAAATACCAGCACAATTTGTAATGACTGCAAGGTTTGGGTGTCCTGTTCCCGCCCCCCCCATCTCCAGTGAGTTTTGATGTCTTTGCTTTTAGGGATTTTCAGAGAAAGGAAGGTAAAAGTGTGAGTTGGAAGAAAAGAGGATTGAGAATTTTATGACGTTCATTTTAATTTATGAAGTCATCTTTCCACAAAATGTCCAAACAAAAGCAGTCCCTGCCCAAACATCTCCACACCAGACTGCATGACAATTTTTACTTGAAAAACCTAAAAGTTGCAGCCTTTCAGTAAGAAATTTTTGCTTACTGTTTCTTACACAACTTAAAGCGCATTAAGTTCTCTTCCATCGATGTCTCTTGAAACAAGTTTTACATTTAGTGACTGCAAACTTGGGTAGTTAACAGAAAAATTACATCTCATTTCAATGCAGTTATTTCCTTTAAAGTGATAACTTAACTAAATACTATGTTTCCACATAAGGGAGTAACTACAGTATTCTTCTAGCTGCTTAGTTCATATTGCAGTATTTTATGCGATTTTTCTTCCAGAACAAATTAACAGGGCACTTGGGTTTACTTCTTTGTTGATGTACACACCGACTTCAGTGAGGTTGCAAAATCCACTGCAATGTTTGCTTTTAAATGGTCCGGATGGCAACACATCCCCTGGGGAGACACAGCAAAGGAGCAAGGGCTTGTTTGCTTTTATTTGAAAAACTAGAGGCAGGAGATATTCATAAAGGTTGCAAAAGCTTTGTGTCTGCTGCTCTGACGGTATTTGTGGGAATCACTCGTTTCTAAAATGTGCTTACACTTAAGTTCTGCTCCCTTAGAAGAGGAAGCACATCTTCTCCTTTGACGACTTACTTACAGGTCACAGACAGAAAGCTAGAGTGAGTCATGCACTCATTTAACTCGCAGCACATCTGACAATACAACTACTGGAAAGACTTCTAGTAAACACTACTACTGAGACAACGTTTCTAAAAGGGTAGTGGGCCAAAACGTAAGTCGCTATAAGTTAGCTGTGTTTCTAAAAGCACTGTTTCATGACATTCTTAAGGCTGTTCTCGTCTCCGTTCAGCTAAGCACATTAATAGCACCTTCCCCTCCCAATTATAACCAAAAAAACCCAAACCCAAAACCCCAAAACAAACAAGCAAAGAAACCCAGGAAAACACACTACCAGCAACTTCCAGAACTGTGTTTTTCAATACTGGGAATGGTAAGAGCCCAACCTACATGCATTGGCAGTTTTGTAATACCATTACATAAGAATTATTTAACTACAGCAACAGATCTGAAAAGCAGCAGCAGCCACTGCTACGCTGGTTCACACATCAAAAAANGAAAAAAAAAAAAAAACAAAAAGAGAATGAAAGTGAGCAATGCTTTAAAGATTTCAGCAAATTATGATCTGCACTTATGATCGAAGTAACTAGATAAAAAAAAAAAAAAAAAATCAATAAGAGAACGATAAATTTTGCAAACATGCATTTGGCTGTCACAGAGAGTGGATTGGGATTTCAACACCCTCAAGAGCAGAAACGTTTCAGCTTATAGCTACCAAGGCACCGCAATCCTGAAAAGAGAAAACAAAAAGTACGACTGTTGCCATTCCAACTGCACAATAACCAGCTTAAGCTTTAAAAAGTGTCATTAAAAGCATCTATCATAAGCCCGATGCATTCACGTGCTGAGTTTGGAAACATTGAACTTTTTTTTTACCTGATGTTCTGCATGAATGTTATCCCCAGTAGGCCAGCGATGTTTGCTGTTATTATAGCCGCCTCCACCACTTCCTCCTCCCCCAAGCTGCTCACCATGCTGCCTCTGGAAGAAGTAATCCACCATAGCGTCGTCCTGGGAGCGGCCTGCAACTCCTATGGATCCAGGAACAGGACTGGAGTGTGTCCCTGCTGCAAGTGCCTGATTTGCAGCTGGCTGTTGCTGAGCCTGGGACCCTGTTCCAGATGTCAATACAACAGGCATGTTGGGATTAGCTGTATCTTGAGCGTGCTGTTTCAGGTGGGGGCTGAACGAGTCCTGCCAGAGTACTGCTTTTCTCTTCAAAACACACGCAACGCTCATTCCACCAACACCTACGGGGGGTGAGGGGAAGGGGGAGAGACGGCGAGAAAGAGAGAAGGAAAAGAAAACATGAAATCCTTACAGCTTCAGCTTTACATATTAAATAACACACCCATCTTGTGACTGGCAGGGAAACATCACGATGCCAAATCTGACTCCTTTTAACATAGTTATTTGCTCCATTAACCTACCAACTAAAATATCATATAAAAATGCACGCTAGCCAAAAACCCCACATTTTGTGCTGCAAAGTGTTATCAGTATATGCAAGATTCATGCAAGGTGCCCATTACACTGAAATGAGAATGCCAATTTATGCAATGGACAAAATGACGACTGGAGTGCTGCCACAGAAGATTGCTAGAAAAAAGCCCCCGAAAAACCCGGTGGAACGCAAATTACACCATCAGTGCCTGCCGTGCTTGTTTACACCTGACAAATTACGAGGCAGATCTTCAATCAATACACGAGTCCCAGTGTATCACAATGTGTTCACTCAGTCATGCAAAACATCAAGGCAACAGTGGTTTTTTTTTCAAACGCAAACTTAAAATACTGGATTTCTGCTTATACAGTTAATTAAGTCCCAAATACAATGTGCACTCTTCCTGCAAACTCAGAAGCTGGCTTCGGTCRTGAGATGGTAAAGCACACTGGCATGTTTTGTACGAGGTTCCCTGGAGAAAGAGCAGCTAACCTCTCGGTGCCTGGGATCTCAGCAGAACCTTCCAGAGCCGGAGCAGCCAGCAGTGCCTGTCCCACAGTCGAGGGCACCAGGGGAAAGCTGGACGAGTCGTAGAAACCGTCCAACACTGAACATACCCCAAATGCTTTGCATACACCCAAAATCATTTGCATGCAGGGGGACAACAGGCAGACTAGGCTGACAGCAACTCACTAATTTACTATCCCCCCAAATATTTTGATAGCAACCCAGCAGCACAAAAACACACGTTTGTTATTTTGTTTAAGACAATATTATCAGCTGATCCTGAGAGCAATAAAGACATTACATGTATGAATAGAAAAGTGTTTTACCCCATTATGTAATGCTCAGCCAATGCAGAGCAAAATCGAATTTGTTTTTAAAAGCATGGTACAGTCAGAATTATTATTATTTTTTAAAAAGATTGCTAGTTTATGACTTCAGTTACCTAAATGCAACCCCACAAACACCACAGAGAGTCATAAGGATGAAACTGGCCGGGGCGGGGGTTCAGCCCTTACAGACTCCCACCACAGCTGCATACCAGCACGAGAATGTTTTTACTCTTGTACCTTGGTGGCTGTAAACCTTGGCCCTGATCCTGACAGCAGCTCCAACGGCCTGAAAGGCGGCTCTGTTTCCTCTCTGCTCATCATAGTAGTTTTGAACAGTCAACTACTACAAGCAACTTCCAAGAACAATTTTTTAACAGTGGAGAGAGAAAGTTGACACAAAAAAAAAAAAAAAAAAAAATCTAAGTCCTGTCTTTGATCAAACTTACTTGGGTTTGTCCCACTAATTGCGAACAGCGTTAATATTCAGAAGAAAGTAAGAACTGCAGTGGTGAGATTTTTTTATTGCACCTACAACATGCATTTGTCAACACACACACACACACACAGAGCCTCCATGGCCACATAAACAAGCAACTCTGCAAGGCGTTTTATATGTTCAAAGACCTTCACAACTTAAATACCAGTAACATTTAACAGAACTAACTCCTCTGTCTTTCAAAAAGTCTGGAAATCACTACCTTCCTCAAATACTTCATAAAACACTGTGACAACGCCTGGTATTACTAAACCTTCACTGATTGTTAAGAATACAATGCTACGATTTAATGGCATTTTTCCTTTAGCTTTCCTTTAATAAACATTATAAACAAAATCCTTCAGTAACATGAAATGAAGCAATAAAGCTCCTCTACACAATAAGAAAAAAAAATTAAGTAATTACTGGTAAGAAATTCACATACCACTAAGTCGGGGTGTATATTAACTGCAGACAATGAAATCTGAGCAGCCCCTATGAAAAGAGCTTACAAGTTATCTCAGGGCAGTCTTTAAAAAATATCGGGAGATACTATGAACGCACAAAAACTTTCAAGTATCGATATATTGCAACAAGCCCCTGTTGCCAGTTGGAAATACCACAGCGTACAAAGTTGCGAGTGGAAGTCAGCACAGCCACAAGGTTCCTTTCCGCCCTCAAAAGGCAGCGGGCTGCAAGGTCCCTCTGCTCACCAGCACAAATTCATTTCTGGTTTAATACGCACGCAGATCGTTAATATYGCGTTACTATAAAAACAGGGGTTTTTTGAGACTCTAGAAAATCTGAGTTAAGGCACTATGAAGATCCGCACGACTGCCTCCTGCTCCCAGACGCTTCCTCTTTCGTCTAATACAGACGAGGCAGCTCCAAACACGAGAGAAAAACTTGGCAAAGGCGACATTTTGAAAGGGAGCAAAGGGGAAAAGAGGATTCTGGGTAGTTCAAGTTTAGTTCCAAGATGTGTTTTTATAGAAATGCCGTGTTAAATGTAGCGGACAGCTGAATCCTGTCATTCAAAGCACACAGAGCATCAGAAATATGTTAAGTCACCTACACAACGCACATTCATTAGCTAACTGGCAGCTGCAAGACTCGCCGCCGCTAATGGCTACCAGGACCCTTTTCATTCCCAAACTCTTAGTAAAAATATATAACCAACTTTTCCTAGGTAAACCATTTGCTGGCAAGAGTTACGTATTTACAAACAAAGGCTTCTACGCTGCTACAACACACTCAAAGAGGACAATTTTTCCTTTTCCCTTGATAAAAACATAGCATGTAAATAAACTGCTCTGTGTTATCATTACAAGCAAAATACTTTAGATTACGGGACGTTCCACAAGCAACAAAAACTTCGGAGACATCTCCAAGCAAGTTTTAAGCTTAAGTGGCGATGACGCTGAATAAGGCAGCTTAAATCTGCATCGAGCACAGCTACGCGTTCAGAGCTTCCTTGCTCTTATTCAATATTCCTCTAAAAATAACAGACAGTATTAAAAAATGAAGTCGGCACAAGATGCGCGTTTCAAAAAGTTCAATCGTGAAGTAGAAGAGAGTTTGGGTTGGGTGRGTTTTTTTTGAAAGTTAGAATGGAAATTAAAGCACAGCCATTGTTCCGAGAGCTGTGTGGCCTACAAGAACTTTTAACGTTAAACCTTGTGTTTTCCTGAAAACCTGGGGAGACGCAGCAGGAAGCGGGTAAATTGATCATCGACCGAATTGCTTAAACCAGCATTAAAATATCGTCAGATATATGCTACCCCTTACCCCACCTCCCTCGCTCTTAATAAAGGAAATTCCTTACTCATGATCTGTCGAATAAAATCTCTGCTCAGAACAAAGTTATTAAACATTGACCAAAAAAAAAAAAAATTCACGTTATTTCTCAGGTTGGGGTAAGAGACAGACTCTTAAAATTACAAGTTTGCAATTAAAAAGGGCCAAACGCTGTTATTACGCGAAAACGAGATAAAAACAAGGGGAAAAAACCCCACACAAACACACAAACCCCAGGGTCACCCAGCACATCAAAAAGTATTGTCTGCATTTCCCTTCACTCCCATTCGCGAGGCACCGTCCCTCTCCTCTGCCAGGGACGGCCGAGCCCCCCCAGCCCGCCGAAGACCCCCCCAAGGCCGGGGGGGGGAGGAAACCCAACCACCCCCCACACCAACGCGGGCCAGCGCCGGGCCGGGCCCCCCGGGGCAACAAAGCGGGGCCTCGGCCCTCCCCGGCGGGCCGGGCTGGGGCCCCCCCCGGGAGAAGGGGGAGCCACGGGGAGGGGGCCCCGCGGCGGGCCGGCCGCGGGGGGACGCAGGTGGGGGGCGCCGCCGCCACCCGGCTGGGATGGGCCCGCGGCCCCCCCAACAATAATACCCCCCTCCCGGCCGGCCGGGGCGCGGCGGCGAGCGGCCGGGGAGCCGCTCACGGGAGGCGGGGGCCCGCCGCGCCCCCCCCTCCCCGGTAACAATAGGGGCCAGGCCCCGGCCCCCGAGCGCCGACAAGGAGCCGGGCGGGAGAGCCGGGCGCAGCGCCCCGCCGCCGCTCGCCTTCGGGGCGGCCTGGCGCCGCTCCGCCCGCCCCCCCCACCAATATGGTCCCACCGGCAGCTCCGCTGAGGTGCGCGGCGCGCCGGGGGCCCGGTCCGGTGCCGATACTCACGGGCGGAGCGGTAGGATGAAGACGGATCTCGGCCCCCCCCAGGCCGCTCGCCGCCTGCCTCTCCCCCTGCCTTTCACTCCGACAACATGGCGGCGCGGCGGGGACGGGCGCCGCGCTGCACGCCGGGAAGGCGAGGCCGCTCCAAGCGGCGCCGGGCCGCCGCTCCCCCGGC
>JAYKAV010000045.1:433641-471492 GCA_035582835.1 Phoebastria nigripes
CCCCGCGCCCCCTTCCCCCCCGCCACCCCGCACCGCGCCGGCCGGGGAGCACCGTGGAGGGGGGACAGGCCGTGCCCCGGCCCCCTCCTGCGCGTCCCCTCGCGGGGGTCGCCGCTCCCCGGCCAGGCCCTGGCCGGCTTGGGGCCAGGCCAGGCTCGGCTTGGGGCCAGGCCCGGGCCGGGGGCCTCAGGCTTTAAGCGTGGCCCCTTCCCCAGCTGGGGTTGGGGGGGCACGGGCCGTACTCAGCCCCACGCTGCCGCCATCAACGCTCCCTCGGCTAACGGGGCTGTGGCTGAGCCCCGCTGCCACCGCTCCCGGCCTCGGGCACCCCCAGCCCCGCACTGGGCAGTGGGGAGGCCAGCGGGCAGCTGCCAGCCCCCCTGCCCGAAACAGCAGCCATCCAGCCGGGGCCTGCTCACACAAAGGCAACGAAGAACCACACCAGAGGCACCGAGCGCAGGCAGGGAGAGCGGCTCTTCCTCGCTCCGCACCTTTACAAGCCCAGCACCAGCAGCCAAGCACAATTATGGAGTGTTTTCCCTTCATGGCCCCCCCCCCACTCCGCTCCCCTTCCCCACAAAGCCAGGGCTGTGGGGAAACTACACACCCCAGCGTGCGCGGCTCCGGCGCCGGCCAGGCTCGCAGTCTGGACATTAAAACAAAGCACTGTACTCTGGGAGCCGTAGTTTCTGCATTAACACCTCCATGTTAAAGGGACAGCTCGTTTGGGAGCGGCCGCTGGTGGTTTTGTGCACCCTCCCGCACTGGGGTGTTGGGCTCCTATGTTTTGGGGGGTGGATTTAGTGCCTGCACTCGACGCTGAGATGTAATATTTTCTCTCCTAGCCAGGCAAGCGAACCACACGTGAAAAACGGGAGGAAACTGCTGGCGCAGGGAAGCGGCTCGGGGCATGCCCTCGCATGCACACACAGAGCAAACAAGCAGCAGCCCAGCGCAGCAGCGGCTGCCGCGTTTCAAAGGGCTTCRTCAGCCAACGGGGTCCCGCAGACTGCACAGGGCTCAGCAAGAGATTTCCCTGAAGCCTGAGCTTTTGTGGGCGAAGCAAGCGGGTTGTAGTTTCAGGTACAAGAAGTTACTTCAAGCCTGGTTTATCGCAGACATTAAAGCATGAGCAGGGCCGGATCCAGCTGAGATCTGGCTGCATAGCTTGCATCCATTTTCTTCCCAAAGGGCTGCTGGGTGTCTCCGCTGCCACGCTGCCTCTGCCAGGTGCCCGCACTGCGATGGAGTGTGCAGCCCAGCCAGGCAGGGCTTGGGGGGAAGCGGGGCCTCACCCCGGCCAGCCTCCAAAACCCTGGGGAAGTACAGCTCACAGCTGCAGCCTGGCAGGTGCTGAGTACCCCAGGCTGGGCATGACAGGGGACCTTCAGGATAAAAAGTTAGCAAAGGCTTTCGCTGTCGATGCTGTTTTTTAAGCCAAGCCTTGTATAGCCACCCGGAGTTTCCTTCAGCCAGCGCCAGCGTGGCTTATTTGACCTGGCAAAACCCCGCTGTGATAAACTGAGCTCTGCTGGGTTCAGCTGCCCGCACCGCAGCAGCATGTTGCCCAAACGGGTGTGTGGCACTTGGCACGGACCCCCCTGCCCTGCTGCCACGCAGCCTTGCCGGGCCCTGAGCATCCCGCGAACGGCTGCAGCGTGGATCCTGCACAACGAGTAGCTCCTGTTAGCAAGGCCTGTCCGCCTCGAGGCTCTTCACCAGAATAGGAACATCAGCAGGTTCTTCTGGCGAGCGTCCCTAACAAAGATGCAGCTCATTCTGCCGAGCTGCACTGCCTTGTTACAAGGAAACCACCTTGGTGACGCAGTCAGCCCATCAGAAGCACGCTTGTGCAGTGAGGCCGGATCAGTTCTCCACCTTCCAGCTGGTAGAGCCCTAAACCTGGCTCTGCCATGCCATGGTGGACCATGCAACGTCTCCAAAAAGGCTGCCAGTGTGAGCAAGGCCAACCTCATGGCGTAGCAGAGATGTGAATAGTGAAAATGTGTCGTCTTGGCACCAGAGCAAATAAATCTGGCCAGACGCTCTTCTCCTTTGGTTGTATTCTGCAACATCTCCTGAACATCCCAGGCTGACACAAGACATCAGCGTTGACTCTTGGGTGATGAATATTTGTGCTACGAAGTGTGAGCTCTTTCCCACACTGTGTCTTCACTGCAGAGCCCGGGGGAAGGAGGGCTGGCACATCCCTACCTGCTTCTGCTGGCCAGCTTTTGAGGTGCCGTGCTTGCAAACTGGTAACCTCAGCACCCCACCTTGCTGGTGGGGCCGCCTGTCCCTCAGCTATCGTGCTGGCGGTAGCACAGAGGTCCCTGAGCAGCACTGACCCTCTGCTGCGAGCCAGAGATAACAGCTACACCACTGCGGGTTGCAGCACACACCCAGGCTGCTTGCTGACACTAGAAACATGGTTTGTGTTAATTATACCTGGGATAATTACATTTATACCAGTATAATGAGAGGGGGAGGGAAGGAGTCCTCCTGTGGATGAAGTATTAGTGGTTAAAAGCCACTTATGCCAGTAAGTAGTTTATTCGGTTTAGGAAGAAAGGCACAGAGAAATGGCACGTGGGGACACGCAGCCCTGTGGCTATGGGGCTGAGTTGGAGTTTGGGTCTCACCTCCAGCACGTCCGTCCCTTCCACAGCCTCTTCTGCCTCCCACCACTGCCATCCTCTCTCTTGCCCCTCAGACCTTGCCCAAGCTCCCAGCTTGTTGCAATCCATGGAAAGTCTCCCACTGGGAGAACATGCTGCTCCGGAGACTTTGGAGTCACAGAGAGCAAGCAGAATGGGAGGAAGAGGCAATGCAGGAAGTGAAATAACTTCCACCTCCATGAGAAAAACCTTCTGGATGTGGAAATGTCCTTCTGATCTTTGTCACACCATTGGCCATCAGGGGCAGCCCCAGCTCCCTGGCCCTGGCTCACCCCGTACCAGTCCTGGCATAAGTTATCCTGGGCTTCATCTTCGGTCTACAATGAGGAAAAGGTGCCCCCGGAAGGTGGTTGATGTCCTCCTAACCTCCAAATGACTCGCTAGAAGCGCCTTTCTCCCTCCGTTGACTACAGAAGGGGCTTCAGTCAACTGTGCTCTTCATTAAACATCAAAGTTACATGTCCAAAGCCAAATGCCCAAATCCAGACCCTCCATCCATGCTCTGCCCAGACTCTGTTCCTGGTGGCACAATGCCCAACACGACAGTATCTTCTCTTTGAAGGAGCCTTCTAGTCTCAGAGCAAATAAACCCACTGCTGCTGTGATTCATACTCCTCGGAGCAGAGCTTCCCACAGCTCAACAGAGGAGACACGTGCACAGGACAGGGGATTCAGCTGGAAAATAGATTGAGGGGCCCCATAAATCACAGATGGGTGGCTTCACTACTGTCCCCAGATGGACCTGGCCGTCCCCAGCCTCAGGGAAGTGTAGGGAGGTCCCGCACTTTTATTTCAATGACAACTTGGTCTCTGAAATGAAAAGTCAGATGGGAGGAAAGAGCGTCTCCCCCCTAGTGCCAAGTTCTTTAGTGGGACAGCAAAATTTTGTTGGCTACCAGAAAAAAAAAATCCATTGAATTACTTGATTTTTTCTAAACCAAGCCAAAACCTGCTGAGGTATTCATGCAGGATACTTTCAAAATGTGCCAGCTTGACCAAAAAGCTTTAAGAGCCAACTACATCATTCAGCTTCATCATTGGAACAGTGTTTCATCAAACCATGTTGCCTTGAGACAAAAAGTAATGACCAGCCCTGCAGCTGGGCAGCTTTAATACTTCTTCATGAACGTGGGCTGCGTGCTGACCCATCCATTGCTCCATCAGCTGCTTCGCAAAGATGGCCAGAGACCTAAAATCGTGGACCTTCCCCACGGGACCTTGCCCGTAAGAGCCTAGTCCCACACGCACGCAGATGCAGGGCACACACGTAAATGCCTTCTGGGCTGGACCTGTCGTCATCAGCGGACCTAGACAGGAAACGTCCCTTCATTTCAGCAACAGTTTTCAGTGATCAGATAAAACCGTGGTTTTCACTGACACTTTTCGCCTACGGGTTTCCATGCTCTTGTTGAGAAACCCAATGCAGACATTTTCAGAAGTCAGCAGCCGAGTGTCTAAAAGCGGCTGGTGAAATGTTGTGGTTACGGCAAGCTGAAGGAAATTCTGGCTGCGGACCCACCTGACAACAGTAAAGTCTGAAAGTTTCATTTTGGCTGGAAAGTAGCTTTTTCTTGCAAAAATACACCCCCCTAAAATTAAAGTTTTTAAGCAACTCCCACCCATCGGCTGTGCTTAGGGTTGTACCGAGCCCAACATGGAGTCCCCAATCCTGGATGCAAGGACAACAACCAAGCAACTCTGGGTGATGTCTTGAGGGTCATTAACAACAAATCCCACTATTTCCTCTCTGTGTGCAGGAAGGCAGCTGGCAAAGCCACACCACGCATCCTGCGGTTAGAAAACAGCTGTGCCAATGCCTTCCTCTGCATCCCGGTGATGTCCTCTGCTGTCCTCCTCCCAGTTTGCCACGGCTCACAGAGCCACCGTCAGAGGCAGACAGTGAAAAACGCCCTGGAGAAGTGGAGATAAATCCAGGATGGATTTATGGGATCCAGAGTGGGTTAAATCCAGGATGAGAAGAGACACACAGGACTTCTTCTCACTCTTATGGGGTCAAGAAGGTATTTTCCCCAGGGACCAGACAACGAGAAATGTTTTTGGCAGGGTCACTAGCACATGGGGCCAAGTGTCATTGGGAAGCCCCTCTGCCACCCCACTGATGTAGTCTATTAATGAGAAGGTAAATCAGAAACCTACGGAAAAAACAGCTGCACAAAAAACTGAAAGCAGCTATAAACCAGGAAAAAGGAAATTCTTGTTTGTTTTTTAAACCGCATGGGTTTTCCCCCTGGACCTCACTGCTGAGATGTGTCATGGCAGCAAGGAGCGGGGCTGAGCCCTGCTCCACGTTCCTACCTTTTCATCAGCCTTTTTAACCAGCCATCGAACGCTGTAGGGACCCCAACACCAGAGCTGCAGAGAAAACAGGAGCTCTGATAGATGCTGGTGGATAAAATAAACAAACGCTTGGGATATGAACAGCCGTTCCCTCCCGAGAGCCTTGTGGACAGGTAGGGCTGCACTACGGGGGGACAGCAGTTGGGTTGAGCACAGCCCCAGGATCTGATGGGATCTGGAAAATTCTACGACTCAGCAAAACAGCTGCAGGCAGGAGAGTTCAGGTGGTGGCACCTTCCTCCCGAGAGGGAGGTTGCGGCGGTGTCCCCGCTGAGCGCAGGCTGCTGGCCAGGGCTTGGGTGATACCCAGCTGGAAAGGAGCTGGCAGGCTCCAGGGCTGCTCTTGGCCAGCACTTGCCAAGTCATGGTGGAGACTTGTCCATGCTCAGGGTGTCCCACCCACAGCGGCTGTCCCTCCAAACATGTCCCAGGCCAGCAGTAGCCTGGGGAATCAAAGGATTGTACCTATGTATGGTCTAGCTAGATCACCCCAAGATCCAAACTAGATCCTTACACCTACCCAACTCCCTCCTTCATGGGCCCCAGGAGGGTATAGGCACCCACCAGGAGCAAGGGAATGGGACACAGGGATCCCTCCACTACTGCTGCCCCATCAGTGAGGCAGGTGAATGCTGCCTGGGGACATTTGATGTCCACTGGTGGCACATTGTCCCCATATGCTGTCACTAGTAGGAGCAACACCACGTCCTTGGTGAGTGCTTGTGAAGCTCCCCTTCTTGGGGATCATCCCCCACCACCGTGTCTCATCCTAATTTCTAATCATTAGAGCTCCGAAGCAGGAAGCTGATTAAGCTTTCCAGCTTGTTTGTTATCATTAAATACATCAGCTCTGGATTTTCTCGACAGGCAATTACATGACTAAGCCCTTTGGAAGCTTCTACCTTCTCATCCCGCATGACTTCTTCCTGCAGTCCCATAGCCTGATTGCGTTTTGTGGTTTTCCTTCTACCAGCTCCGCATTTCCCATTTGCATTGCATCAGCTCTTCCTCGGCGCTGGTAGATGAGCGGGAGGGATGCTCTGATTTTCTCCTGCCTCTCTAATGTCTCCTGAGCTGAGCCGGGCTGGAGCATGGCATCGAGACTGGTGTATCCTTTACCTGCAGACAGAGCTATTTGTTGCAATATATATATGTATTGGAAAGTACCTGTTATTACTGGAAACATATAGACTGCGTACAGCAGCAGAGTCACAGGGCAGCAATGCTCAAACAGGAGCAAGGGGATGAGTGGAGACTTCGCAGGGGGTCAGTCAGCCAGAAGGTTTTCCCGGTCCCCAACCCCTTTGCTTCCAGCTTTCCCAGACCTTATTTCTTGGGGTTTAAGTTGTCCAGTTCGCTCTTGTCCCTCACCCGGAGAGGGTGACAACATGCTGCTGCTGCCAGCCCGCCGCGGTGGCCTCCTGGGGCCCTCCCCAGGGCACAGCTATCTGCATGCCGCACGTTCAAGATGCGTTTCCTGTTATGTTCCCAGTTAAGAAAAACAACAACCCAACAAATTGTCACGTTTAGAAGAACATCATCCCAGCTGCAGACTCATACGCTCAAATTTAGGAAATACCAGTGTTACCTTTGCCTGTGCAACCTTAATTCAGCCCCCTTAGGCACATGCTTTGCGATCCAGTCTTTAATTACAGGTTCACAGATGAGGTTTTTCCCACGGCAGCCTGTGGCCCAGTTAGGGCTAGCTCTGCCCCAGGGCAGAGCGATGGGGGAGATGTGGATATGGGACCCCCGTGCCCCCTCCTGCCCAAGCTGGAAGAAGCGCGTGACTTGAAGGACAGAGGTCTGCTGCTTGAAATGCTTTTGCATTTCTTCTCTCTCATAAACCAAGTAGTTTTGCTAAAATCCAGGGTGCTGCAGAAAGGTTTGCTGAGCAAGAAAGGGTGAAGGGTGAAGGTGGAGCCTCTCTGCTCCCAGCTCCAAACTCTTCTGCTGGCAGCATCCCCCCCCAGACCACTTCGCTGCCACCTCCCYGGGCTGCCCAGGGCTCCCTGGTTGCCCCCTTCCTCCCCTCCTCTTGCACAGACAGAGACCTTCTGTCAAGCCGAGCTCCACACCATCCCTCCACCCGCGCACACCTTTGATTTGGACACTGAGATGTGCACTGGGTGGAGGCTGCTTTTATTCCAACTTCCTCCTTGCAGAAGGCAGCCTGGCGGCTCTTGCAGCTCTGTCTAACGCAGGCAGCTGCTCCTTCTGCCTGCCTGCTGCAGCCCAGCCCAGCCTGGGGTGACAGCCCAGGGACCTGGACACCTCCTGCCTCTGCTTGCACGTCCCCATGTGCCACGAAGCTCCATGAACCGCTCAGCTCGAAGGCAAGGGTGCTTTGCACGGCGGGGAGCTGTCTGGGGAGTGATTTGCGACTGACAGCTTTGCCAGCAAAACCTCCCAGCATGGCTTGTTTTGCATGGAGGGAGGCCTGGGGTTTGCTGGGGGGCCAGAAATGATGTTTCCCAAGTGCTTGCTAAACCCACCCCACCGGTGCCTTGCCTGAGCAGCACTCGGCTCCCACGTCCTCTGTGCACCAGAGCTTGCAGGATCGGCACTGCGCTTCTCAGCCGAAAGCTCCCAGCTCCTCCCCAGTGCTCCTGGTTTGATCTTCATTGCACAGAGGCTCAGATGTATGCTGGAGACCCCTGGCTTAGAAACCTGATTGCCCTCGGTGTAATTTGGATGCAGTGAGCCCATGCTTAGAAGGGCTGATTCACCCTCTGGACCTGCTCCTGCTCCTCCTGTGAGGCTGGAGGGAGCCGAGGGCAGCGGAGCAGCACCCAACGGAGGTGCCTAATGCGGGTGACCCCAGGCTTCAGGGTAGTGGTGGCCCCTTCCTCAGGGTGCCTGCTTGCAGACCAGGATTCGCCTGAGCAAGGCTGCAACGGGTGTCGGCAGGAGCCGAGCTTTGCACGCGTGGAGGTACGATGCATTGCAGAGACCTCAGAGACGTCCGATTTGGAGGGTCCTGAGCATTGGCTGCACGTTCAACTAACCCCAGGTGGTCATTTGCCCATTATTCCCTGTTCTTGCACCCATCTTGACTGTAACTGCATGGATTTACTCCAGATCACACTCAGGCATCATGCTCGCGGTGACGAAGGGATGTGCATCCTTCTGCCAGCCCTGGAGCCGCCAGCCCTGAGACCTTTCCCATGCACTTTCCCTGCATGGGAGGTGATGCACGGTGGTTACAGCTGTTGCATCTCCATCGCTTTCACATGCAAAAACCCGCCTTTCTGGCTGTGCAGCTCTGGTTGGAGCCCAGAGGGGTGAACGGGGTCTGCAGGGGGAGTTTGGGAAAGCAGCTCCACCACGTGCATGGCGGAGGCCCCGGAGACACAACCATACCACCTGGAGCAAGAGGCACTGGTGCCAGGAACAACACAGGGAGTCCCATGGCAACAGGGCAGGGAGACAAGTTCGGGGAATGGTGTAACACGGCTGGCACCCGCCCTGCTTGCAGGAACAAAATGGAGCTTTTCCTGCCCGTGCCGGCTCCCACCTTCCCCCCGCACCTGGATGCGTCCCCTGTCCTGCCTGCTGCGGCACTGGGACCGGCGTGCTGCTGGTGGGAGTGCTGGCACCAAATCCCTTGCAAACTCCACCCTCATTGCCCCCACCATGCCTTGGCTTTCCCCTACGTGTTTTCAGCTCCAGTGCTGGCTCCCAGGCACACTCCAGCCCATCCTCGACCCCTTGTTGATGCTCTGGAGCTAAAAGCCAGCTGATTTGGAGCTGGCTCTGTTGCAGGACTGGAACATGATTTTGCAAAGGCATCTTAGCTGCTCTCTTAGGGAGCAGTGGGGCCAGTGGTCCATATAGATATATATATACTACATATATATGTGCAGCATCTTTCAGGAGAAGCCAGCTCCCGGTGCAAGCAGACAGGCTGCAGGGAACTCGTCACGCGCTTTAGTCTCTGCCCAGGATGAGCCATGTGTTGTGCATCCTAAGCCAAAAATTGTGCATATGCCTGCGGATGCACTACAGCCAGCAGAGAAAGCCCAAGAACTCCCACCAAGGCAGCCGTCGCGTCCATCCGATGTTCGTCTGGGTGAACACCTGTCCATGTATCACCTTCCAGCTGGGACCAGAGGTGATGAGAGCACCAAAAAGAGCATCTCTTTAGGGATGTGGGGCCAGGGATTTCGGGGGCCTCGCACCCACACCACGGCACAGGTCTGCTGGGCAATGTGATGCCAGGAGGAGGGTGTCCCTTGGGGATGCCACTGCATCTTCCACCTGGCAGGGACCACTGGAGAACCATCCATCCCCGCTAAGGAATCAAAGGGGGAAAAATAAGGCCCAGGATATGTTTCTTAATCAATTTACCACCAAAAGCAAGCAGTGAGCTTCCTTCCAAGCATGAAAACATTGTTCACATTCACCCACCGCATCCTACCGGCCTCGCTCCTGCTCCCGCTCCCATTTCCCTGAAACCAGCCGTATTTAACTCGGCACACCTAGGACTGCGGCAGCTGGATCTACAGATCTCCTCAAGTCCCTGAAAAGCGTCTCTATGCCTTTGTTTGAGGTTGTGAAAGCGGCTTTTTTACTCCTTAACATCTGTGACTCTCCAGGGTCTCGCGGCTGCAGGAGGGAGCTGGCGTTTCTGCACGGGGTAAATTAATCCTTTGTTGCTCCTCAGCCATTTCTTTGCTCGGGTTGGGATGGAAGAAAATCAACTCGTTTTTCTTCCTGCCCTTCCTGTTTACGGCGACACAGGGTTTCTTCACATGATAGCGGCAAGAGATGCTTGGACTCTGTAATTACATCTCAGCCACGGCCAGGCAGGGGAYAGTCGCTGTAATGAGGGACAGGCTTGGCCCAGGGTGTAAGGGGTTCAAAGCAAAGCTCCCCCAAGCCCCCCCATGGCTGTGGGTAGTGGTGCAATGCCCACACTCACATGCTTTTTAAATTTGGGGTGCCCTGATAGTTTTTGGGGCAGCAAGAGCATTGCTGCTGGGGATGCTGCACCTGTGTCCCAGCTTCAGACTGGGGTGGGAGCAGGAGGGGGGACATCTCATATCAGGGATAGCCGGTGCCATTCGGGTGATCATTCATATCATTTTTATGTTGAAGAATTTCCCCTGCTGCTCTGAAAATCAGATTATGGCTGTAAAACCATAGGAAGCTGATGGGGGGTGATGAACCCTTCATCTGCGGGGACCTGGGGGAAAGGCACCCGCTCACGTGCCGAGCATCCTCCCCGCTCGGCAAAGGATGCACCGGCTGCAAAGCGGGAGGAGAAAGGAGTCAGGCTTTCCTGGGGAAGGCAGAAAGGCAGGAGAAGTTTTAATATCCATTTCCCAAGAGAAATAAGTGATTTGAGAATGTAACATGCCCAGATAATGGAGTAGATGCGGTGATGCTCCCAGCCAAGGCGTTGCTGTTCGCTCTCCCCATGAGTCACGCTGGGATGTGAATTAGAGGTCGGGTTATCGACCACCTTCACCTCCTCCGATGGGTCCATGCCAGCGCCCAGCCTTGCCCGAGGACCCCGGGGTGGGTGCATGGCACCCAGGTTCAGCTGGCGACCTGCTGCAGGCAGGCTGGGTTTCCTGGGAGCCACCCGGTGATGCCAGTACCGCTGGTGAGATGCGGCTGCGGCGTGGGAGATGCTGCTCGGTTTGCAGGGAAAAGGAGCTGTGACACCCCCAAAAAATTCACAGTTTGGTTTTCGGCAGCTGGTCCTGAGCTGGCTTTGCCATTTCGAAATGATCCCGCTTGGACAATGCGGCTCTAAATTTGCAAATAGAAATTTGGAGGGGAATGCCCATGGGAAAAGGGGCGGAAAGGAAATGGAGAGGAGGGAAACGCTGGGAAGCGGATGGTTGGTTTTCCCCTATATCCTGAATTGTTCCTATCTGTCTCCGTATGGCGAGGGCCGGGATGCTGTTGGCTTTGCCTCGGGGGGAGACTCATGGACCATCCTCCGAATTTCCAGCCCCAAACCCAGGGGATTTATTACCTGTGAAGCAAATCTCAGCCCTCCCATCCTCCTGGGACGTCCCGCTGGCCACAAGCACGGAGCAAATGGCACAAAGCCGCCTCCGAAACGTGTTTTCCCAGCACTCAGGTTGGGAAAAGCTTTTAAAACCGGCTTTTGCAAGCTGGCGATTTGGTTTAAAAAAGCCCCTCTATTATAAGACATTAAAATCTGAGTTGTTATAACTCCTGAAACCCCCCAGCACAGTTTTATCCTTTGTCTATGGATGCAGTTTCACACTTTCCCTTTTACTTATTTATTTACTTTTAAAACTTATTTATTTACTTTTAAAACTTATTTATTTATTTACTTACTTTATTTACTTATAAATAAGCAATTAAATAAGTTAATATACTTGCTTATAATAAATAAATTATGTTTATTTACTATAAGTAAATAAGTAAATAAGCTAATATATTTACTTGTAATAAATAATTTTTATTTACTATAAATAAAAAAATTAATATATTTACTTACAACGAATAAACTATTCTTATTTACTATAAATAAGTTAATATATTTACTTATAAATAAGTAAATAAGTAAATAAATAAGTTTTAAAAGTAAATAAATGTTATTTGAAATTAACTAACTAACTAACTAACTATTTAAATTTTAAGTATATGACCCCAGGCCAGACCAGCAAAACCCATCACCTTTCTCACCCCGGAGCTGGAGGAAGGATTTCTGGAGGAGAGATGCTTCGGAGCGGTGCTGAGCCCCACCTGCAGCCCTGCGGTGCATGGGGTGGCTTCAGCTGCACSCGAGAGCACCCACATCCCCCTTGGGGATGCCCAGAAATAAGGCCCTCCCCCCAGCCAGGATGGTTTTTTTTTTGCTTTTAAAGCAGCTTCCCAAGTATTTTTCTTTCTTTTTCTGTGCTGCGGGGATGTTTTGGAGCTGGGAAGCATCTCCTCATGGTGGCTGCGGGAGGGTGACGGTGGCTGTGGCTTTTGGAGGGGCTGCTAGAAATAACCTCATCCCAGCGCTGACGTGAGGCCAGGGCTGCGGGGAGCCATCGCCTGCTCTGGCTTAGGGTCAGTTTAGTAACAGCAATAAAATCCCCTCTGGCAAGGCTCCCAGTGCCATCCCCCACGTTTCCCAGTGCCACCTTCCCAGTGTGCCCAGATCCCTGCCGGGAGGCAGCTCACCAGCCGTGCCAGGGCAGCATCTGCAGAAAAAAACCCCGACGCATGTTCCAGACCCGTTTCTGAATTAATTCCCATTGCAGTCGTTATCCAGCCAACACGTGCGTGCRATGGGGTTTTATTTCCCTCATGGGGATGACGTCTCCCAGCCCCACGACCACCTTTCACTGCAGCAGCCGCCTCCAATCTCTGTCAGATAAAGGACAAAGAATTTTATGACCACAAACACTATGCAATAAACCGGAAGATGCCTCCCTAAATTAAAGATTTTAATTGAAAAACACTTTAAAAGAACCCTATTTCAGCCTCCAGTTCGGTGCTTACCTCCCCTTACCAGCCCCCTCCAAGGTACAGGAGGCAGAACAAGGGGCATGGTGAGGCTGAAGGCTGGAGCCCCGTTACTGTTGGAGGGTTTCCTGGCRTGCCCGGGCAGGTGCCGGAGCTGGGACAGGGCTGGGCAGCAGGAGGTTGTTTTGCAAGAGGTAGATTGATGGGTGTGGGCAGGCAAACAGGTTTCCTCCTTYCTCCCCAGCTGGGGAGGAGGAGCGTGGTGGGATGCTCCAGCAGCATGACTGTGGGATGCTCAGGCAGCACGGCCACGGGATGCTCCAGCACCGTGTCTGTGGGATGCTCCAGCAGCACAGCCATAGATGCTCCAGCAGCGTGGCCGTGGGATGCTCTGGCAGCGTGGCCGTGGGATGCTCCAGCAGGACTGTGGGGATGCTGACCCACTTCTTCCCTGGTCCACGGCCACAAGGTCTGATTAGCCTCACTGTTGTCATAGAAACAGAATCCCTGCTCACCCCCCCTCAAAAAAAATCCTCCCCCCTTCCTTGGTACCTACAAGGCATGAGATAGCTCTTGTTTGATCAGGCTTCCCYCAAACACACATCATTACCCCCCGAGGCAGAGGGTGCTGTCCCCACCCGCCCCGGCAGCTGCACCCACACTGGGGGGTCCTTTGGGTCCCTTTCCTGGGGACTCACCCGAGGCTGGGGGCTGCTCGGCTCTCCCCACGCGCGGGGGAACCCCAGTGCCCCAGCGGGGACCACCTTCACCCCCCACACCCACTGCTTTGGGGCAACACCCACCTGTCCCCGGGGTGCTGGGACACCCCACTGTCCCCATGGCCAGGGCAAACCCTGTGGCTCCTCCATCCCTGGACCCCCCTAAAATCCATGGATTTTAGGTCTGGAAACCTGCTTTTAGTCTTCTCTATTAAAGACCAGACCCCGGGGATGGGGTCCCGCAGTGGAGCTGAGTCAGTGGGACCTGCAGGTGACCCGGTGACATCTGCTCAGGGCCACCAACCCTGGCCCAGGGACACCCAGGGCTGCTGGGGACACCACCGCCACGCTCCAGCCTGTCCCCACGCCAGCTCCCGGCTGGGGACAGGAGGACCCGTATGGGGATGAAGGCTCACTTCCCACGGGGACAGAGATTTGGGGACAAGTCAAGCTGGGCACTGTGTCCCCAAAAAGCCGGTGACAAAACACCATGGCAGGGAGTTGCCGAGCAGAAGCATCACGGGGAGCTCAGCCCAGCGGGGAAGGAGCATCCAGCTGCTCCGGTCCCCGATGTCACCGAAGACACTGCATTTGCTGCCCTGGCCTCACCACATTTCCATTTTGATTTAAAAAATAAGATTTAATTCAATGTCATCACCCCCTTCCTTTGCCATTGAGCTGGAAAAGGCAGCAAAGGGGAGAAAAACCAAAGGCAGAGGATGGGAGCAGAAGGCGACCGCCTCTCATTTGGAATCAAAAATAGAGCAAACAAAATGGCTTTGGATACTTCGAATGGAACCACGTGCGAAGCAAGCATCGCCCCAAAGGGGTGGCATTGAACTAAATTAAAATTGCTGCTTTGGTGATGGAAAATGTGAATATCTGGGGAGAAAAAGAAACTTTTCCCGTGGGGCTGTGGCTGCAACCTGGCGTCTCCCACCAGGGAATCCCTACCCTCGCTCCTTGCACGGCTGGAAAACTTTATTTCAGGAGCTCAACCTGAAAAAACACCCCAGGGGGGTTCTTAATATTTTTCTTGAGGGTTTATTAATATTTCCTTGRGGGGTTTATTAATATTTCTCTTAGGGAAGGGAGGTTGCAGACCCCCCCGGCTGCCCTGGTGCACAGGGATGGGATGTGCCAGCCACCGACACATCCCCCATCGCACGGCGGGTGGTACCCACACCCAGCTGGGAGGATGCCGCTTTTCTGCATTTCGGCTTTTTAAAAATTTTTTTCCATTATTTTACTACCGGGGAGGAAATTACCTGTGTGGGCAGYGAGGGAGGAGGCAGAGTCTTGCCCAGGCATCATTAAAATGAAGTGTTGGGTTCTAAGGCAGCACAAAGCTGGGTGATGCAGAGCCCGCGGGAGCGAGCTGGCAGCATTAAAGAGGGGGGGAAAAAAAACCAAAATAAAAACCCCACCACTTTTTAATCGATTCAACTGCACAAGGGAAATGCCCCAAAACCAGAACAGCCATCAGATGAAACTTTCCTTCAACTTTTATAATTACAGAATAGAAAAGAAATCCTCGGTTCACGTTACAAATACAGTCTTATATAAAAACAAGCCAACGGAAAAGAAAAAAACAGGTCGCAGAGGGCCAGTGCCTGGCTCCTGCCGAGCTCAGGAGGGAGGGAAGCTCTTTTGAATGAGTTTTAAATGACAGCAAGCTTTTCCTTCTGCTTCTTGCTGGGTTTGAGAAGGGCTTCGAGCAGGCAGGTGTCTGCCCATCGCATCGCATCGCATCGCCTCGCATCGCCTCGCGCTTCACATCCCATCCCATCCCATCCCATCCCATCCCATCCCATCCCATCCCATCCCGCAGTGGGTCAGCGAGAGCATCCTTGGTCCTGGGGAGGAAAATAAAGCCCGGAGATGCTGCTGTTCCCGGGGCTGGGCAGTGCTTGGGGATGCGGATGTGTTTTGGGGGGTGGGGGGGATCCTTTGCCCAAAAACCACTATTTTCCTTGGAAAAAAGAAGGGGAAAGGGCGGAAAAATTATTGCCTGTAAAGTTCGCAGCTTGGCTGGAGGCGGCGGAGGGGCTGGTGGGGGGATGCAGCCCGTCCCCTGCCCAGGGTTTGGGCTCGGGCAGCTTCGGTCGTTGGCACTTCATGGCTGCTTGTTGGGAAGGTCAAAAAAAATCACTCCAGGGTGCAAAAAAAATCCCCGAATAACCCCCAGGACTGGAGGAAAAATGCCTGGGAGGCAAAATTGATGCAACCCCCCCATCCCTGCTCCCAGATGCAAAGGGTGGGCTTGGGGTCAGATCCAGGGATCCAGGAGAAACCGCATCCCACCTCCGGGATGAAAAAGAAGAACAAGGTGATCGGGGGGAGCTGGGATGCTTCGTGAAACTACTTTTTTCTTTCCAGCTTCTTCCAAGGCTTTTAATTCCCAACTCGTCTTCAATTTGCAAAGCGATCGCTGCCCAACGGACCTTGCCCATTCCCCCCCACCCCAGAAGAATCATTCCCCACGCGCCGACGTCGCCCCTCTTCTGCCGCCGAACCTGATGGATGGATTTGCCACYGAGACCCCCAATGGATGGAGGGGCTGGGGGGGTGCGGAGAGGCACCGAGCTGCCCCCCCGCAGCCCCAGGGCGAGGGGCTGGGGGGCACTGGGGCAGCCCTGGGGTGGGCAGAGCGTTGCTGAAGGCACGATGTCAGCCTCGGGGGGGGCCTGGCGCAGGCTTGCCAGGGGGGTCGTGCTCAGCCAGAGTCTACTCAGGCACTTTAAATTAAAAAAAAACCAAAAAACTCAATAATTAAAAAAAAAAAACAACCCAAAACATTCATTAGATTCGTTAAAACAGCCGGAAAGGGGCTGTGTCGAAAGCAGCGTCAGTATTGCCAAATTTGAGCAAGATCCCCCCGAAATGCGGCAGGGATGGGGGGGGCTTGTGGGGACATTTTGGGGTTCTCTGCCGCCTGCCGTCCCCAGGTCTAGGGGGGGTTGAGGCAAGATGCTGATGGCCGGATCCAGCTCCTCGGGGCGAGGGGAGCATCCCGGACCGAGCCCCTTCGACGCTGTTTCATCCAACCGAGGGGGCTGGAAAATTCCTTTTGGGAGCAAAAATCCCATTTTTGGGGCCAGCCTGACTCCCAGACTCGGTGTTTTGGGAAGTCGTCCCAACCCCGCGGAGGACGAAGCTGCTCTCTGTGCCCCACTGTCCTCCAAGTGKTGTTTATCCCCCCCCAGTCCCAGTTTGCTCCAAACCGGCTGGTTTTTGCCCCAATCCCACTCCGGGCCCCCCTCCTGCCCGGCACGCCGGGAAGGGCCCTGCTGCTCCGAGGAAAAACCAGGCTGGGAGAAAGAGAAGAAAATGGTGTCCGGTGAGAGATGCCACCTCCCCGCATGTCCCCATGTCCCCATCCTGGAGAGGGTGTGGGAGCCCGGGGAGGGCGGCACGGCTTGGGGGGATCCCCCCTGTATCCAGCCCCCCCCGATCCTGCTGTGGGGGGGTGGTTTGGGCTCGGAGGCATCCAGGGTGGGATGGATGTGCAGCTCCTGGCTCCATTTTTAGGGGTCTTGCGGGGGGCGGGGGGGCAGGAGGGGACCAGGCGGCTCAGCGTTGTCCCCCCCTCGCCGGGGGTCGTGTCATCGGGTGTGGGACAGTTCGCTCTAGGGGGGTCCTGTCGCCTCTGGCTCCCACGCCAGGCCGGGGCTGGATCCAGGGCAGGAGGAGGTTACCCGGATCTGGGGAGAGAAGCGGAGAGGAGGCATTAGGGATAAGACCGGGGTCCGGAGAGTCGTCCCCACCATGTGTCCCCGTGTCCCTGCGTTGCGCCGAGTGAGGGGACAAGGAGTCACAGCCACGGGCAGCCGCCGACTGCCCATCCTGGGGGACAGGGACCTGCCGGGGTGAGCCAGGGTGGCTCTCGCATGGCCATCGCCCTCATTTCACCCCCCAAAATGTAAGAGAGCAACTTGGGCTGGGCTGGGAAGCCCCAATGGGTTGATGTCCCCCCCCACGATGACTGCCATCGAGGCTGCTCCGCTCACCCATCCCCGGCTGCTTGCAGGCACCAAGGGGACATAGAAGGGACACGGAGGGGTCCAGGACCCCGATCACAGCGGGGCACACGCTGCCCGTCCCCGCAGCGTGCTGCCAGCCCTCTCTCCTGGCAGGACGGGAGCAGGGGTGAGCACTGCCGGCTGCTCCCTGTACGTGTGTGCAGGCATGTGCGTGTGTGTGCGTGTGTGCAGGCGTGTGCAGGCGAGTGCAGGTGTGTGCAGGCATGTGTGAGTGTGTGCGTGCGTGAGCGCGTGTGCAGGCAGGTCTGTGTGTGTGCACGTGTGTGCCCGGACAGGCATTGCTGTGCATCCTCATGTGTACATGTGCACGTCTAAAATGCGTGGGGAGAACCGACACCGCCTGCAGCGATGGTGCAGACCCACTTCTGCCCCGGCCCGGGCACCGCGGGAGGCCGGGTCCTGGCACCGGGCACACCAGGTCGCACAGCCACACCGCACACAACGGCAGCACGGGGCGAGCACGCAGCCCCTCACGCTCAGCTATGGAAAGAACGCCCCGTCCCCCCCCCGGACACCGCAGAGGGACCCCCTGCAGACACCCCGCCTCGCACATCCATGTCTCAGCTACCGGCTCCCAACCTGCATTTCCCTGCTTCCCGATGTGCTACAGGAGGGATTTGGGAGGTGAGAGCCCCTGTCCTGGGGGGGGACATGACATGGGTGGGGGCTCAGTGCCACCCTGGTCAGGCAGGAGGGACCCAAGGGGACGAGGAGTGGGTGCTGGCATGGCACATCCTCCTCCTTCCACTGGGTGGAAACCCTCCCCCGCGCCTGCCGTTAATCCAATTATAGCTAATTGCTAACTGCAGAATAAGCTTTAATCTCTCAGGCTAGGACGGCAGCCCCGCGTCCCTCCCGCCCGGCTGTCCCCTGGGGACACAAGTGGCCAGATCCRCTCCACCGAGCCGGGACAGCACCTTGTACAACCTCTCATGGGTGATGGGTGGCAGCGAGACCCTCCCCGTGTCCCCCCTCAACGGGGTTATCGCTGCCCCAGCACTCCCTCAGGTCCCCCCCGGGTGTCACCGTGCCACCCCGGGACCCGGCGTCTCCCACCTCAGGGACAGGGTGCATCCCCCCCAAGTCCATGAGCCCGACCTGCCACCGCTGTCAGGGTGATGGAGGTGCCTTGATATAAATTATAGCTGCATTAATTAGGTGCTGGGTTATTAATGAGCTGCCAGGGTAGGATGGAGGGGGCTGCGGGCAGGGGGGAGCTGGCAACGTGGTGGCAAGGTCCCGGTTGTGACCCTTCCCGGGCTCTGCCTGCAGAAAGGCCACAAGGATGCGGGTGGCCCATGATCTTGATTAATTAGGAAGCAATCTCATTACAAGGAGCACTGCCYGAGCCAGCCCTGCAGGCAGCCCCCAACACGCGCTGCCGGCGAAGGGCTTTGGGCCTTGCCCACGGGGTTGTTGCAGGCAGGGAGCGAGGCCGGAGGCTGGATCYGTGCCGGGGAGCCAGGCAGCACCGTCCCCAGCATCACCTCGGGACGGGATGCTCTGGTACCCGGGCAGGTACACAACCCACCCCCGAACCGTGCAAATCCAAACCCYCCCCATCACCCCAGAACAGCCGGGGGCAGCCGGGGAGAGGCTGAGTTTTGCAGAGGACACAGGGCTTGGGTTAAACATCTCCCAGAAAGGGAGGAGAGGGATTTCCCCAGCACCCCTGCACCCCGCTGAGGTCTCCCCATCCCGGTATCTCAGCGCCGAGTTTCTCTGCCATCAGCTTTTGGGTCTCCTGTATATTTAAAATTGATATTCCCTCTGATACCCCCAAATGCTGCAGCTCTCAGCACTCATCCTGCAGCCATCAGGGAACGCTGGGCCCACAGCAGCGCCCCGTGCCCCCCGTGCTGCTGGAGGCTGCAGGCAGCAGAGGGTCAGGCAGGGCTCCCCCCGCTCCCTGCCTTCCCCACTGCCCATCTTTGCCACGCTGGCTTCGCACCGTCCCACCAAGGCAGGTCTGAAGGGGTTCCCTGGGGGACACCATCCATGGGACATGTCCCATCTGTGGGACAATGCTCTCCTGGGTCCCCCTGAGGGTGGGCACCCGGCTGGGGGAGGGCAGGACACCCACGTCAATCCCCAGGACATGGGTGCTGGCACTGCTCCCACCCCGGGGTGACACCGCGGTAAAATGCCAGTGCCACCATCCGTGTCCCCATCCCAGGAAGCTTCTGTCCCACCGTGCCCCACTCACACCCGGAGGGCTGGGGGGCTCCTGGGGAAGGATCAGCTTGATGCAGGGGGGCACAGCACCCATGGGTGTTCACCCGCACCCATGCACTGGRGCGGGCACACAAGAGACTCTCTGTGCCCAAACGCCCAGGGAGGGCCGAGCAATATCACAAATGCATTTGTTCCACCGCAGCCCCCTCTTTGCATCTCTAATTGCGTGGCGTGCCCTTGAATTTGCATAGAAGGCTTAAAATATAATTAATTTTTGGCACCCGGCAAAGCCCGCAYGAGGCTAATCCCTTTAGATCTTGCAGCCTTATCTCATTTGAGCATTTATCTAGTTAAGCTTAATGGGTAAGGGAGAGAAAAAAAAAGTCAGCTGCACTTATCCGAAGAGCTGCTGCTCCCCCTGGGCAGCCCCAGCGTGTCCAGGCTCAGCAGACAAAAAGCAACAAAAAGCAAAACAAGGCCATGACCCCCCTAAAACTGCCCAGCCCCAGCCCTGCTGAAGCTCTGGGCTTTATATTGAGGCCGAGCAGACTCACAGACCCAAATCTTTTGGGTTACGACAGTGTGATGAGGCACCTTGGAGGGGGTCCTGCAACCCTGAGCATCCCTGAGCATCCCCAAGGCTCTCCCCAGCCCAATGCGGACTCACGTGTAGAGCGGCTGTAGCTGTAGGTGTGACGTCTTCTGTGGCGCCTGGTAGCCGTAGGAGTCAAACCCACCGATGAAGTCGACTGGGGAGAGGGGGGAGAGCAGCAAGGTGAGCTGGGGAGGGCAGCGGGGCAATTTCCCTGCCTCGCCCTGCCCCGAAGGCACGCGTGGGTCATGCAGCATCCTGGGTTGCAGCAGCGTCCCAGGGAAGTGCAGCRTCCCGGTATGCAGTAGCATCCTGGGTCACCGCAGCATCCTGGTTGCCACAGCATCCTGGGGACGTGCAGCATCCCAGGTCCCAGCAGCATCCCGGGAAAGTGCAGCATCCCAGGGAAATGCAGCATCCTAGGTTGTTGCAACATTCCGGGACGCCATAACATCCTGGATCACTGGATCCCAGGTCACCGCAGCATCCCGGGTCGCAGCAGCATCCCAGGAGAGTGCTGGCGAGAAAAAGAGGAAAGGAGCTGGCCGGACTGACTTGCAGAGATCCCTCGGGCTCTCTTCTCACCACAACAGCCCTTGCGTTGCAGGCTGGACAAAGTGGGTAAAATTACCCTATCATTGTCTCCAGAGTGGGCATTTAAGGAGAATTATGGGGGAATTACATCTCGTTTAAAGCGTGTCATTTAGGGGAATTGCAGACACCAATATATCAGTTTTCACAGCTGCGATTTCCAGCCCGGCAGAGCCCATCACCCACCCGGCATCGCTTGCCAGAGGGATCGCAGCGGCAGACCCCAGCCCTTCGCCCCAGCTCGATGCAGTGGGAGCGATGGGTGGCTGGGGGTACCTCAACTTCTCCCATGATCATCCTACATGCCCCGACACCTGAACGCTCCCACAGGCACAGCCAGCAGCTGCTCAGCCAGCCCAGGAATGGGCACCACGTGCTGTTACAGGAGCCATAGCATGACCCATCATCTCCCCAAAACAAACATATTAATCCCCACGGAGCCATGATCCGGGTGAATTCACACATGGGTGTCCAGGAAACAGCAGCGAGCTCGAGGGGGGAGCCCAGTTCTCCCAGCATATTTATCTTCCCAACTTAATATTCAGCCCGCTCTCAATTTTGACGCCATCCATCCATTTCCAAATCTAATAAGATATTCCATTAAAAAAGATGCATTTGAATCTTGGGCTCGAGCAGCATTAATATTAAAAGTGTATTGAATGTGAGAGTTTGTTTGAATGCAAACATGCTTCAAAGCCGGCGGCGGTAGATAAACCCTTTTGCCAGCTCCCCGGGTACAGAAACAAGTTATTACCGCAGGCAGTGTCCAATTTCACACGGAGATTTTCCTTTTCCGCTACACCGGTTCCCGGCAGCGGAGGGGGGGGAAAACGTGGGGATGCTGAACCCCGGCATCTCCTGGGCTGGGCTGGGACCATTTGTGGGTCCACAGCACTGGCAGGGATGCTGATCCCAATGCTGCGGGGAAGAAGCCTGATGCTGAGTGCATCTGGGTGGTTTTTGCCGTGCCGGCGGTTGCGGCACATCCCTGCCTGCGGTCGGCTGCCGGGATCTGCCAGCTGGTGCGAATTAATTAATGGCAGATGAGCATTTAATGCAGTTGGATGGCTACAGCCCTAACCGCTTGGTTAATTGGGGCCGGGGTGCTCAGCGCTTCCGGAGGCATGTTTGCAGGGATCGTTGTCAGATCGGAAAGCACAATATAGATTGTATAAAAATTAGCCCGTAACTTCGCTTAAATTGCTGTTTTTCCCCCTGCTTTGGGGTGAAAAACCTCAAGGCAGGGAGGAGGGCTCTGCCGCCCTGCTGTCCATGGGGATGCTGGCCGGGGGGACATAATATTTCCCATTTCATTGTCCCCAAGCCCCAGGTGGCTGTTGAAAGGGTGAGGCAGGTGATGGCTGGCTCCAGGAGATGTGAGCAGGGAGGATGGCTCTCCTGCAGCCCCCATGGGGCCGGATCCACACCAGAAGGAGCATTCACCATGAATTTATTGGGACTTGAAGGTGGCTTTTTACAGCAAGGGCGATTCTCCCTGCTGTCACGCCGGACCAGGGACCTGGGGGAGATGCTTTGTCCTGGAGGAGATGCTCTGAATTCAGGTCAGCGGGGAGCAGCGAGAGTGACGCTGGCCCCAAAGCCATCCCTGAGTGGCCACGCATGGGGATGAGCATCCCGGCTTCAACAGGAGCTGGACTCGGTGCCGCAATGCTGGTGTGAGGACCAGGGACCAGGGACCATCTCAGCCTTTTCACGGGCTGGTGCGGGGACGAAGCCCGACCCCATGCGTTGGACAAAACCAGTCCCATTCCTGCACCCGAAGGTTGTGAGCRCTGCAGCCCCGTGGGAGACGCGGCAGCTCAGGGCTCAGTGTCCCCGTCCCCCTCTTCTCCCAGCCCTGGCCAGGGTGCAGCACCCTCCCCGAGGTGGGCAGGGGGGACCGCTGGTGGCACGGGGTGGCACATCACACCCCAGTGCATGTGCCTAATCAAGGATGGAAAAATGGGGCAAAAAACCCAACTAAAGGGATCCCTTCACCCACGCTGCCGCCCCGGCGAGGCGCTGGCCGGCATTAGCCGAGGCCATTTTGCAGTGCTGCGGCTCTCCCCCCGTGACTGATAGCAAAAGCACTTACAGCTGTCTTCTTCCTCCAGGAACACTTTGCTGACGTAGCAGGCGTAGACGAAGCCAAAGAGCTGTGAAACAAAAGCGGGCAGAGAGAAGTCGGTTATCGCGGTGATGGGCACCATGACCAGCACGGTGTCGGTGGGGGGACAGAGATGGGTGCTGTGAGGGGGATGCCTGGGAGCATCCTGGGGGGACCCTGGGCAGGATGGGGGCTGTCTCCAGGCTGGCAGTGCCAGAGCCCATCTCCATTGGGTCCAGGTGCTGGTTTGGGATGCAGCAAGGTCGGATGGTTTCAGCTGCGCTGGGGGCACAAGGGTGGTGGATCTTGGGGGGACAGACTGGCACTGCACTGGGACAGCAGCGCAGAGGGTGCTGAGMTCCACATAGCGCTGGGTGCCCCTTTGGCGGGTGCATGGCAGCTGCTCTGGACCCCAATTCCCTTTAAAGCTTTATTTTCTTGCAGCCCCCCAAGGTTCCCCAGGAGCTTTGCATCCAGGGATGTCCCCTTCCCACCTCCCCATGGGGTGAGACAGCCACCGGGAAGGGGGGACCCTTCCTTTCCAGCAAGCAGCACATCCCACCGGCTCACACTCCGGCAACACATCTGGGTGCGTTACACGGAGAACCCCCCGATTCCTGCAGCATCCAGCCCACAGCCTGCCAGGTTTTGGGGTGGGCAGTACCCCTGGGGTGCTGGCATGGGCTCCGTCTACTCCTCTCTTCCCACCCCTGAGCCAACGCCACCCTTGATGCTATAAAATGGATGCGTGATGGTGGGACATCTCCAGCTGGACCACGGTGGCTCTGCCCACCCCGGTCCCTGCCATCGTCCCTCCTCTCTCGGTTCACAATTYGGGATGAGGGGTGAGGAGGAAAAGTGCCGGCAGCTGCCCTTACCGCCAGGAATATCTGCGTGGCGCTGCTCACTACCTCGATGTACTGGTAGTCGAGCAGGCAGCCGCTGACAGTGATGACGTGATGGTCCTCRGGCGCCAGGTTGGAGTTCATCACCGGCGTCACCAGGCAGCCCGGCCCGTTCTCCATCCACCACGAGCGATGCAGTGAGGTATTGAAGGTCATGATGAAGTCTCGGTCCTGTGGGAAGGGAGCAGAGGAGGAGGCACAGACCGTGGAGCTGAGGCTCTTTGCGGAGGGGTTGGACAGAAAATAGGCTTTTCCAACCCAAGGACGCTCCATGAGACCCACACCACATTAATGCAGTGCRGCCAATGAACCCCTGCATCTCCCTAACCCGCAGCCAGCATCCCCGGGGTTTGTGGCTTCCTCCCATGCCCGTGTCATGGACCATTTGGTCAAGCAGCATCCAGGCATGCCACGATGACCAAGTGACATCATGGATGTCACGGAGCGGTCACCAGCGCAGCAGCTTGGCCTTGAGGCAGGGAAGCAGCTGCTTGCGATGCTGCCAGCCGCATCCAGCCATCTGAAAGATGGGACTATGGGATCACCCCGCCAGCATGGTCCAGGCATGCAGAGCAGAGAGGGTTTCGGGGTGCCATCCCCCCATCCCCATCCCCGCGGAGCCCTGCGGGGGCCCTGCTCACGCACGTCCCCTCCTCATAAGCCCATTACCAGGCTTTGGGGCTCTCCCTGTTTCATCTCCAGCAGCTTTTAGGTGGCAGGGCAGCAGGCAGCAGCCTCCCCGCTGCGAGGCATGGCTGCRGGCTGTCACTGGGGTCAGATAAGACGCAGGGCTAATCCCCCAGCCCCTGCCTGCACCCTCCCCATAGCAGGCTCGTGAGAGGTGAAGCTCCTGGGCTTGATCCCAGGAGGCACCGTGGCATGGTCGATGCCGATGCCCCTGCCCGTGGATCGGGCAGGGAGATGGGGGCTGCGCAGGTTGGGATGCAGCCCAGGCACAGGGCTCCCGCAGGCAGCAGCGGCACGGCTGGGTGAGCACCCACCCCATGGAGGGTCCTCCTGGCACAGCTGGGTGAGCACCCACTGCATGGTGGGGTCACCCCAGCATGACTGGGCAACACCCATCACACGGTGGGGCCCTCCTGGCATGGCTGGGTGAGCATCCGTCCCACGGAGGGTCCTGCCAGCCCCTCTCCGCACCACCAGCCCTTGGGTCTGCAGGGGGCTGGGAAACCGGCTGAGTATCCCTTGTAGGAAATCACCCATCTGGGATTAAAAGATTTTTGTGGGTGGGGGAGAGAAAAATAGAAAGAAAGTGGGTTTCGGTTTCTAAAACCAAAGGATGTGGGTTTAGATGCTGGGAAGCACAAAGAGGGGGTGTTCTGGCATTGCAGCATCACTGAGAAATTGGGGATTTCCACCGAAAACACTTGAGAGCGAATTCTCCCCTATTGCATCCTCCRTATCCAGCATTTCAGCATTTTAGAAAAGCCTTAAACAACCTGTAGCAACATGGGAAGGTGGTTTTGTCCTTGCGAACCCCCCAAGAAGCCCCTTTCCCCACTGCGGGCAGCCGCAGAGGGAGCTGGAGCCTGTTTCCCCGAGCTGTCTGTGATGCTCCAAGCACAGCGCAGGGCACAGCATCTTCAGAGCTGGGAGCAGGATGCCAGAGCGGGGCACATCCTCAGCACAGGTACCCCGACCATGGGCTGAGGATGCTCAAACCATCTAGTGATGCATCATGACTACATTAAGTTTTGCTCTTTTTTGTGTAAGAGCTATAATTTAATAGCCCAGGGTGGGAYGGAGAGACACACAGAGGCACGGCCCCACTCACATCCTCACCCCCATTGCCACCTTGATGACTTTTCAAAGCCATTAATGATGCCCAACCRCTCTCGTGCCACTGCTGGGTGCTCTGGGGCCGAGCGGTGCTTGCAGAGCCCCAGGAGACCCTGGAAAACTGGGAATCTGCAGCATGGGGGTCTCCTCCTCCCCACCCCGCTGCCTTGCCCATCCCTGCCTGCACCGCAAGCTGAGCTGCTGGAGACCCTGCCCCAAACCTTCCCGTCATTGCTTGTCCCCGGTCCCCGTGTCCCTTCTCTGCTTTATCTCCTCGCCAGCGCGTTAGGAAATGGCGCCGTCCAATTTCTGCACCCCATAAACCCCGGCAGCGCCGAGGGCCTGCCAGTGATTAACGAGCGCCCTGCAATTCCCGACTCATCAGCCTCATTAATTTTGTTCTCCTGCTTCAAAGTCTCCCCCCACCGCCACCTCGGCCTGAGCCATCCGTCTGTCTGTCCCACACACTCCCGGATGCTCGGTGCTGCAGCCGGGAGCCCCCAGGGAGGCACCCCCAGCACCCAGGTGGGTGCTCTGCTGCCAGGGTGGGGGCACCCGCAGGCTCTGGGTCCTTTTTTGGGGGGCAGAGCTGTGGGGCAGGGGAAGGAGGAGGAGGAGGGCAAGCGGCAGGAGAGCAGGAAGGATGGAAAGATGGAGGGAAGGGAGGAAAGATGGAGGGAGGAAGAGGAGGCAGGCAGAGGGGGGGCGTTACCTGCGACAAGCGTCCGACCTCCAGGTAGAAGCAGATGATGAAGGCGTTCCAGCCGACCCACAGCACCAGCCACACCGCGTACTGCCGAGAAGAGAGCCGGTCAGGGCATGCCATGCCGAACRGACATCCCCCGGTCCATCCCCCCTCCGCCCACTCGCTGGATCCCGCCGGATCCACAGGGATTTGGGTTTGGATACAGGAAGAGACCTGGGGCTGAGCCATCCCCAGGGATGAGGATGCTGCAGCCGGGCGYGGGGAGCAGCATCCGCGGCAGTACCTACCATCATGAGGTATTTGGATCTATACTGGATGGTCCCAAAAATACCCAAAATAACGGCCATGATGTGTAAAAAATTAGCCAGGATGGGTGCCCACTGGTAGCCCAGGAAATCAAAGATCTGCCTCTCCAGCGCTGCTACCTGCAACAGAGCAAAGGAGGGGTTGCAGGTATTAAAGCAGGGCATCGGTCACCGCAGCAGCTCCCGGGATGCTAAAGGCAAAGAGCAGCCAGTAATTAATGGGAAATCCCATGGATAATTGGTTGCAATAGGCTGAAAYGTCTGCGTGATTCATCGGCCGGCGGTGGGCGAATGCATGGCAGCGAGCGAGGGGTTATTGGGAATAACTGGAGGGGGGAGCAGGGAGATGTCAGCTTGTTGCCCTGTCAGCACCCTCTGTGCCTCAGTTTCCCCATCACTCAGGTCTCAGGCACTGCTGAAAAATCATCCTCCAGGCTGGGTTTATCCCTGAGCTCAGCTTATCCAGGGAAAACCTGCTCAGGTCATGCACGGGGTCCCCCCGTATTTTGCAAGCAATTTTTCTGCCTGACCTGGCCTGCTCATCGCGTGCCTTCTCTTATTGAACGCCATCGGGTTTTGATAGCCTTTATCTTTTGTAATCCATAAATAAGGACGTGATGCAGCTTAATAAATCGCACGGCACACAAAATCAGAGGTGGTAGCTGGTGTGATCTGCCTGTTATCCCAGCTCTTATTTATGGCTCTATTTGCTACCGGCTCKGGGTCTATTACTCTTAATTACAGGATTAGCTTAAAGAAAGGTGGTAGCAAAGGTGAGGTGGGAGTGCTGCAGCATTTGCTGATGGTTTCAACTTAAAAAATGGAGATTTGATGAGGCTATGGTTTTATAGGGAACTTTTAGGGAACTTTTAGGGAACTTCAGGGTGTGTCGGATGCCGCAGTCCCCGAGGGCACGGGGACAGGGCTGCAGCAACATGTGTCTCCAGCAGCCTTGCAAACCAAAAAACCTCTTTACATTTATCTTTTTGACAGCCCAGCCCTGTCTCGTCACTCTTTGAGATGTCCCAGATTCACTCGATAAACCCCGCGAGCTCCAGGGCCCCGAGTCCTCCCCGTGGCACCATGCCTCAGTTTCCCCTCCCAGTGCAATGACTCTCATCCTGGCAGAGAAGTGGGAGTTTATTCTGAAAATCGCAGGAGACAATGGGCTTTACATCCCCTCTCCATTCACTGGCATGTTCCCCCAGTGACCTGGATTTAGGGGAGCTCCATCCTGGTGCTCCCTGAAGCTCCCATGGGGTTTATGGCCGTGGGGCTGCCCCAGGGCGCCGCAGCATCCCTGCCCATCCAGCCCGAGTTAATGCGTCCTAATTACAGAGTAGAAATAAATGAGGTGGTGAAAGTCATTCCCTAAGTGTTTTGTGAAGATGAGGCATGGCTAATGCATCTGTGTGTGCAACCGCCAGCTGTGCCTCAGTTTCCCCATCCATAAAGCATCACGCACTCATTGAATTAGCTTAGCGAGGGCTCTAATTAACGCCTATTTCAGCCCAGCTCCATCCTGCCAGCGGGAGGAAAGCCAAAGGCAGAGCCAAGGACTGTGGTATCCCAYCCCTTACCCTACCCCTGGGATAGGAGCTGCTGGATCCGTGCTGGCAGGACCCCGGTTTCAATTAAAGGCGATGCAAAGCCATGGAGCCGCCGAGCCCGGCCAGCCCCTGGATCCGCAGGGCTGGGACCAAGGCTGTTTGCATTGAGGCTTAATTCATTTCCACGCTATTTAAACTCTCCGAGGAAACAGCCTTTGGAAATACTTACAACCGGGCCGTAAATCTTTTAAATTGAGGAATGTAAATAATAAATGATACAAGGAGAGCGGTGCTCRGGGTTTTATAGCCATCCATCGATCTGGTGGCTGTTGACAGAGCTGCTTAGCAGGAGCTAGATGCGAAGGCTGTGAGTTTTGGGTACCGGTGAGTCTCTGAGTCGAGGGATAGGGCTGGGAAGAGCCTCCAAGAGCATCCCATCGAGCTGGAGCAACGGGCTTACACCCGCACGGCTCCTTAATTCCAACCCATCAAGCCAGGACAGGCTGAAGGAGAAGGAGCTGGGAAAAGCCTGGTCGAACTGAATCCTTCTTCACCCCAAGGAGAGGCAAAATTAGTGGCAAACACCACAGCCTCCCCGCGGATGAGCGAGGGCTGCTAATTGCACCAAAAAGCTTTGCTGGAGCCACCCTGGCAGGTAAAATGCTGCTTTGTGTGCACCGTTAGTCGAGCTTATTCCCTCTACGTGAAAAGCAAATCTTGTTTTTTTCAGCCTCGTCGGATCCTGCTTAAGGTTAAGGAAAATACGGAGACACTGCACAAACGCGGCGAGTCTGCGGCTGCAGCTCCCCCGGCACTCGCCGCCTGCAAAGCGCCAAGGGCATCCCAAGGGCAGCCCAGCAGCCTTACACCCAGTTTCACGAGTGGGGAAACTGAGGCACGGCCACACTCCAGGAGGGGTGGGTGGCACAGGCTTGGCAATCCTCACCCGGGGCATGGCGGGGCTGAGCGAGCATCGTCTTCAGCTCAGACCGATGCTCCTGGCTTGCTCCAAGCGCTTCTCGTCACTCGCTCACTGCGGACCCCAGGCTGCTCCAGCACCCAGAGCATCCTCGTCCGATCCTTTGGGGGTGAGATGTCCCCCGGCAGCAAACTTCAAGACACCCAGGCTTTTCATGCAGCCACTGCTAGCCGTTCATCAACGGTGGCCCTAAATGAAGCAAGAGCAGCGAGCAAGCCTGGCCGCGGGGCTCGGTGTTGCCCGCAAGCACGGCAAGGGGCTCTGCAAGATCTCAGCGTGCTCTGCAAGAAACATCCGAGCAACTTGGGGACCAGCAGCATCCAACCCCCACCAAACCCAGGGGGCTTGTGGAGCTCAGAGCATCCTCCCTCCTCCTGTAAGGGGTATGTCCCATGCTAATAGCAGCCCCATTAATGACCCACCCTCATTAACAACCCTGGTCTCCCCTTTCAGCTCTTACTGCTGCTCCGCCATCAAAGCCGTGATGCTCCTGAGGGTGCGGGGCCAGGAACCACACACCATCCCGCTGCTAATTAAGATAAATCTGCAGCCGATCAATGCAACGAGTTTTAGGGCTCCCTCTTAATTAAACACTCTCTAGTTTATCGATTGGCCCCAAAAGTTCCCTTTGCAGCAAATCGTATCAATTAGTCAGGGGCAGGCGCGCGCCAGAGTCCTGCTAATTGAAACGTGTTGCCTGCAATGATTTTATTTTAATCAAGAAATCGAAGCAGGCGAGACACGGGGACCGGGCTCCATCAGTGCCTGGCAGTCCCCGGGGAGGACCGTGGCAGGAGGGGACGCGTGTGCAGACCCTGGGGGACAGGGAGCTGCCAGGCTCAGCCCAGGGGCTCTGGGCAGGCAGAGCTGGAGGAAAATGGGATTTTCTAGGGGTGCTGGCAGCAAATTCAAGTGGGAAGGAGCTCGCCTGTCCCCGAATCACCCCTTGGTTATGGCACCTTCACCTTCCTTGGACCCATCCCATTACTCGGCGGGGTTTTCCCACTCCTTTTTAATCCCCATGACAAGGACGGGAGGGATGAAAGCCACTCCGGCTGTGCCAGGAGGATTGCACAGACACCAGGGAGCACCTTCTCCCATGTCCCATCCCCACCAGATTTGGTATTTTGAGGTTGGAAATCCCTCCTGCAACCAAGCTGGGTGGCGTTGGGCCCTGGGAAGAGCATCCCAACCCACCACCCTGCAGTATTAAAACAGAAATCTTCTTGCCCAGCAGCTGCCATTTTTGCTCTCTTGGAATCAGAGAATCACAGGATGGGTTCGGTTGGAGGGACCTTCAAAGATCCATCTAGTCCAACCCCCCTGCCATGGGTAAGGACATCTTCCACTAGATCAGGTTGCTCAAAACCCCGTCCAACCTGACCTTGAACACTTCCAATATAGAATCACAGAACGGTTTGGGTTGGAAGGGACCTTCAAAGATCATCTAATCTACCCCCCCGCCATGGGCACGGACATCTTTTGAGCATCTTTCAGATTGCTCAAGYGCCGTCCAACCTGACCTTGAACACTTCCAGGGATGGGGCATCCACAACTTCTCTGGGCAACCTCTTCCAGTGCCTCACCACCCTCACCGTACAACATTTCTTCCCTATGTCCAATCTAACCCTACCCTCTTTCAGTTTGAAACCGGTGCCCCCGTCCTGTCACTACAGGCCCTGGTAAAAAGTCTCTCTCCATCTTTCTTGTAAGCCCCCTTTATATATTGAAAGGCCACAAGAGGGTCTGTCCAGAGCCTTCTCTTCTCCAGGCCGAATGACCCCAACTCTCTCAGCCTTTCTCCATAGCAGAGCTGTTCCAACCCTCGGACCATTTCCATGGCCTCCTCTGGACCCACAGGTCCATGAATTCTTGTACTGGGGACCCCAGAGCTGGATGCAGTGCTCCAGGGGGGTCTCACCAGAGCAGAGCAGAGGGGCAGAATCACCTCCCTCGACCTGCTGGCCACGCTGCCTGTGATACAGCCCAGGATATGGTTGGCTTCCTGGGCTGCAAGCACACATTGCCGGCTCATGTCCAGCTTTTCATCCACCAGTATGCCCAAGTCCTTCTCCGCAGGGCTGCTCTCGACCCCATTCATCCCCCAGTCTGTACTGGTACAGGGGATTGCCCTGTCCCAGGTGCAGGACCTTGCACTTGGCCTGGTTGAACTTCAGCCCACTCCTCCAGCCGGCCCAGGTCCCTCTGGATGGCATCCCTTCCCTCCAGCACATCAACTGCCCCACTCAGCTTGGTGTCATCTGCAGACTTGCTGAGGGTGCACTCGATCCCGATGTCACTGATGAAGATATTAAATAGTACTGGTCCCAGAACGGACCCTTAAGGGACACCACTTGTTACTCATCTCCACTTGGACATTGAGCTGTTGACTGCAACTCTTTGGTCACGGCCATCCAGCAAATTCCTTATCCTTCTAACAGTCCCATCAAACCCACATCTTTCCAATTTAGAGACAAGGATGTTGGGGGGGACGTCGTATTGCATCCCACCCTGTATTTCTGAGATAAAACCAACCCTGCCCTGCTCGGTAACACAGCAGTGGACAGCCTGCCTSTGGGGACCACGACCCCCCTCTGCCCAGCGAGATGGACACCACGTCCGCAGGGTGGCCATGAGGTCTCCACACCACCTGGGGTCATCCCTCGTCCCGCCGTCCCCACCGGGGACAGGCTGGAGCCACCACAGCCCCCCCAGCCCATGACCTTGCCTGGGATTTATGGATGCTGGAGGAAGCAGGATTCGGCAGCAGATCCTCCATCGTATCTGTCACACCTGATGGCTCTTGGAGACTTCTCCAAAACCCACTTAATTACCACCAAAACCAAAGGGACGTGAGGACATGGCCACCTGTGATCAGAAGTGATCCTGGGGCACACGTGTCTGGGCGCTCAGCAGTCCTGGCAATCGCAGGGACGATTTATCCATGTCCTCCTCCTGCAGTGCCCGGGGGAGGTGACACTGGTGTCACCAGGGCCCAGGGCGAGGACGCTGGCCCGGCTGCAGCCCCTGGTCCCCCCGGGCTCCGTGGGGGAGGTGGCGCTGGCCCCCACCCCGCGCTCCATCCTCTTGCCTCGGCTGCGATGGGGATGACACGTTTGCTGACACAGATGCATAAATATATTATTGCATCCCCAAAGCCTCAATAATTAATGGGTGGAGAGAGATGGGAGCTCGCTCCGGCGCTGGAGGGGGGATCATCCCCTGGTGGAGCTGGGGAGGGGGACGCCCCCTCCATCCTGCTCACTCGTGGCCAGTCCCTCCCGTCTCTCCCTGAGCCCCCCCAAAGCTGCAGAGCCCCAGGGTTGCGTGCTGGGGACATCCCCGCTGCTCGCCGTGCCCTCGCCCAGCCTGAAGCCCCCCAAGCATCACCCCGGGGGGCAGCAGGCAGGGACTCATGCCTGGGGACATGGGGCAGCGACCCCCCCCCCCCGACCCCCAGCTGCATCTCAAGCCATGCCAACCCCCGTGCCCAGGCAGCAATTTTTCCAGGTACATGATTATGTATTTAATTGCTTTTAAATAAAAGCCCCCTGTCCCCATCGTCCCCGAGGGGGAACCCCGGCATCCAGAGCATGTGGGGCAGCTGTGACATGGGAGGGGGGCACGGTGACACAGGGGTCCAGCCCCGTTAATTCACACAGGGTGACACCGGTCACCCCGTCCCTCTGCCCGTGGGGACGGCCCCAGCCAGGCCACCACATGCCCTTCCCCGTCCCGGGCTCCCCCCGCTTGCTGCTGCTTCAGCTGTGCYGTTTTGGGGCAGGATAAGGGGTTTTGCACATTTTTACTACTTGGGCAAAACACTTTCTTGGGGGGGGAACATCCCCTTTTTTCTGGGATGGAAACTCTTCCCATGTATTTTTTTCCCCTTTCTAGGAAAAATTAGGGTGGAAATGTCCCCTGCCCCTGCCCGCGTGGATTATTAAAACCCTCGGAAGGGCCACGGGCAGCTTTGCTCCTGCCTGCAAATGTCACAGCCACATCCCAGGGAGCCGGCAGCAGAAAAGCTGCGGTTTCAGTGATGGGGATGGTGGGGGGGAAATTCCCTAAAACTCCCCTTTTCCCCAACCTCCGCCCCCGGGCTGGCCGGGGGCAGCTGCGTGGTGAAACCCCCCAAAATCTGGGGCAAGAGCCCGTGTGCTCGGGGATGCTGGGCGCGAGATGCCCCGGCAGGCGAGGGAGCCGGTTCCCTCGGGGTGAGCCAGGGTCRGGATTCCCGGATCCAGGCTGAGCCCGGGAGATCCAGCGGCATCGGAAGCGCTGGCTGAGGATGGGGAGCAGCCGCCGACCACAGCCCGTGGGCTGCGTGTGCTGCAGAGGGCAACGGAGCCGGCGGCAGGAGGAGGCAGCAGGTGGGCACTGCCTGCCCTCACCACCTGCCTGCCCTCACCGCCTGCCTGCCCTCACCGCCTGCCCGCACACTGCACCCCTCCTCACCCTCAGAGCAGGGCCGGCTGAATCGGGGAGCTCAGGGACTCCCCCCCGCCCCCAGCCCTGCACCCACCGCCCCCTCCCCAGCGTCCCACCGGCCCCGCTCGCAGCGGGACGGGGCGCGTGGGCGTCACACGCGTCTCGTGTGCCCATCACGCGTGGGGATGTGGCAGTACCCCGCAGCCCGTGCCAGTCCCCAACAACCTAATTTTTGGTAGAGCGGGAAGCATCCCAGCACAGCACCCACTGCCAGCCGGGACACAGGACCCCGGGAGCCCCCAGGGGACCCGGCCGGGGGGAGGGAGGGGGCAGAGGGGTGAACCCCCAAACGGGACCCCCYGCAGCGGGGGGATTCTCAACCACTGAAGCGGTGCACCCGGCATCCCCGAGCGCACGGGGTCTTGCTCCAGATTTTTGGGGGGTTTGATGCACCAGGAGCCAGAAGCTGCCCCTGGCCAGCCCCGAGAATAGCGGTTGGGGAAAAGGGGATTTTTAGGGGATTTTTAGGGGATTTTTTTTCCCCATCACCAAAACTGCAGCTTTTCTGCTGCCGGCTCCCCGGGGATGTGGCTCTGACATTTGCAGGCAAGAGCAAACCTACCCGTTGCCCTTCCGAGGGTCTTCACCAAGCCATGCGGGCAGGGGAAGGGGATATTCCCCCCCCCGATTCTTCCTAGAAATGGGAAACAAATAGATGGGAAGAGGTTCCATCCCAGAAAAAAAAAAGGATGTTCCCCACTCTGGAAATATTCTCCCTAAAGATGGAAAAGCCCTGACAATCCAGCTGCATTTTTTTCGGTGTCGGCGAGGCCAGAGCAGGCAGCGCAGGCAGGACGCTCCTCCCGGCTGCCTGCTGCCCTTCATCTCAGCAGCAACATCTGCGCGTCGGGCTAAAATAAACCCTCTGCCCTCCCCTCCGCGCTGCGGCGTGGCAGGAGCGGAGCGGGACTTCGTTACCCCCTGATGGGTTATTATCCTTCAGCCGGCTGATTTTCTCCCGCACACCATATGCCTGGGGCTCGCCGGGGATTTAACTTTTCATTTCGCTGCATTTTGRAGAGATTTGGGGGTTTTTCTTCTGCCTCGAATTCCTCTCTGTGCTGCATCCGAAGATGCTGCGAGAGCATCGCTCCCCCCGCCGCTGAGCCCATCCTGGCTGTTTGGGGCAGAAATGCCCCATTTCTAGGAGTTTTGGCCAAAAAAATGTTGGGGTTTAGGGAGAAAACACCCCCCGGGCAAAGCTGCGGGGCAGGATCTGGCCCGCTAGCAGGATGCCCGATGCTGTTGGTCCCTATAAGGGACGTTTCCCACAGCAGATAGAGCATCGTTGGGGCTAACGAAGCGCAGGGGGCTCCCGGGGTCTGGCTGGACCCTGCCCCCATTCCCAGGAGGAAAAGCAAAGCCCAGCTCCCAGCCCCATTTGCAACCAAAGGCTGCTACGGGGCCACCGCATCCCCATCCTGAGCCCCCCCAGCACCCAAGCACCCCCTCGCAGGTTCACCCACCCCCCACAACCCCTCTTTTTGAGGCGGTTTAAGGCATTTTGCTGATTTTCCCTCTGCCAGCGCCTTCACCCTGCTCCTGGGGAGCCCGAGGAGCTGTCGGAGGTGTTTTTATCGTGCGGTCCCCACAAGCCGCCCATCTCCACTTAGAGAAATTGGCTGCGATTTAAATGAACGGCAAGCGAGCGAATTGACTATTAAGAAGGTGCAAACACCGCTGTGAACCCAGGGACTTCATTTAATGACTTGGAAACAAGTTCTTGACCTACTTCCAACTTGCAAAAGCCTTCGTGAAATCGCAGAGGAAAAGAAATTAAAGGCGCCGGAGCCTTGATCACTCTCCAGTATCAGGTGGTGATGAGCAGGATGCGGCCCTTGGCCAACAAGATGCTCTGGGACCGAGCAGCCCCTTTGTAAAACATGGCAGGAGCAAAAAGTGGGGTGAAAGAGGCACAAATTGGGTCCTTCCCCAGCTGTTGCAACCCCCTGTTGATGCCAGTGGGTTTTGGGGGGCTCCTGGCCTCTGCGCAGCCCCTTTCTGCCCCCCAATGCYGGCATCGCTGGATGTAGGAGCTCCCGGCACATGGCTCAAGCATCCCAGATCTCCGGGATGCGGCTGCAGGCGCTGGGGGCACAGGCAGAGACTTGGGGCACGCGGGGTCCCCCGCCATGGCTCCCCATCACCCACCACCCATCCGATGGGCTTTCCTTCCTCCCGCCTATTCCCCCCCCCCATTCCCGGTTATTTATTTCATTTCCCCGCATCCGGCAGCGTTGCCATGGGAACGCGGCGGCAGCCCCGGCTGGATGCACTTGTCTAGACGCTGCGCCCCAGGAGCTCACCGCCGGCAACCTGCTCCATGGGCTGGATACAGCCCCGGGGTGGGCTGCACCCCTGGGTGCGAGGTCACCCATTGCACCTATCCCCAGGACCCCCCGGGAGACCCCAGCACCCATATGGCTGGGACCCCTCCAAGCCCTGCACCCCAGATCCATGCTCCTGGCTCCATCCCCGGGGGGTTCCGTACAAGGAGGGCTGGGAAATGCAGCCTCGGGGTGGCTAATGGCCATAATAATAATAATAATAATAATAATAATAATAATAATAAATCCTCTAAATGTAGCCCAAGGGTTGCAAAGTGCCCTTTGCACAAGGCAGATTAAACCCAGCCCCCTCCTGTTTTGGCTCCATCATAGGGAAGGGAAACTGAGGCATGGCATGGGAAGACACCCCCAAACCTTGGCAGTGCTCTGAGATGCTGGGAACACCAAAACCCGGGGCAGTGGGGGTTCCCACGCAGAGGGGGATGCTCCATCACCACCCCAGGCTCCTCCTGATTTACACCCACTAAAACAAAGCCCCGAGGCACCGCTGGGCCCGTCGGCTCCCCAAACTGCGGGTTTTGGGTGGATTTGGCTCTCGCTGGCTCCGATGTCCCCAGCGAGGACCCGCAGCGGGTCATTACCCCCAGAGGAATGTTGATAGGGTTTTTTTTTCCAGCAAACATCACAAATCTCAAATTTCCCCGCGAGCAGGCTGGTTTAACTCTAATACAATATTCCATCTATTTAACTTTAATACAATATTGCTTCTATTTAACTTTAATACAAGATTACATCTATTATTTGCACCGTCCTATAAACACTGAGACGAGACTTTTTTCTTTCTCTCGCCTCCCAGCAAGGAAACATCTCCACGCTGAGGGGAAGCCGAGGAAGTCGAAGCAGCTCAATTCCCCGACTCGCCCATCAGAGGTTGGCTCCAGAGCGATGCCCTCCCACTTTATTCCCATGGTGAATTGCTCCATCCCCTCRGGAATTGCTCCAAACCCATTTAAGTGTGCCTGCAGAAGGGAGCCGGGGTGATCCTGTTAACCCCGAGCTTGTGCCGCTCTGCATCCACCCAGCCTGACCTTGCAAACCAGCTTGAAACAACCCAGGACCCTGGGGTCCCCTTGGTGGGGAGGACATGGGGTGGTGGCACTCATGGGATGGGGTAAGGAGGTGCCAGCAGTGTTCCTGGGGGGGGGAATGTGCACCGGGGACAGCAGCGGTGCCCGAGGAGGCACTTGCCGTGGAGGGGAAACTGAGGCACGGGGCTGCAACCCCAGCGGGGACCCAGCCATTCATTCCCGTGAGGTTGAGGTGCTTTCACACCTGCAGGGCTGAAGCACCAAGGTCACCGGTGATGGCTGGGGAAGGACCGATCCTGCACTGCCCGGGTGCTGTGCACTGCTTTGCCGTGCTTCAGTTTACCTGGAAAATGGGCTAAGTCTTGCCCGGCCCTGCTCAACGCCGCACCAGGGAGCATTTGCTCTCTTGGTCAGGGTGACCAGCTCCATCAGAGCAGGTCTAATGGGGAAACTGAGGCACGGAGGGATGGTSGAGAAGACGAGAAGCTCAAGCCCTGGAGAAAGGCTGTGCCCTGAGGTCACCAGGCTGAGAGCTGCTCCAAACCCGCAGGAGCAGGGCTGGGACTGCTGGGTTGGCRCGGACAGATGGGATTTGGACTGGATCTTGCTGAATTACAACTTTTAGCCTAAGTTAAGCCACGAGGAGAAATCAAGAGAAGAGACATGGGCAACAGCCAGCAGCACGGGGCTGCAGGAGGAACGGGCGCAGGGGAGTGATGGGACCCAGGGGCAGAGCCCGGCCACGCTGCCTCGGGCAGCCACAAGCAGAGAAGGCAGGCTGCAGGTTGGAGCAAATCCACCTGGAAGCAGAGGGGGAAGTGAAGGGGCCCTACAGCCCCGTGCTGTGCCCAAATAACCCAGCTGTGTGTCTGGGGTGGAGTGTGAACGGGGGAGCCTGCTGTCCCACCCATCCATCCCACCCCACCCCATCCCATCCCTCCTGTGCATCCCCTCCATCCCATCCATCCTATCCATCAATACCCTCCCATCCCATCCATCCTATGCATCCCATGCATTCCATCCATCCCATCCA
>JAYKAV010000045.1:473221-507161 GCA_035582835.1 Phoebastria nigripes
AAAAAAAAAAAAAAAAAAAAATCCAATTTACGGACTTATTTAGTGACACCTTTCGTAATCAATTCTCCCAGGAAAGAAATACTGATTAAAGCCAAGCGCATTGCTATGGAAACCGGCAGTCCCTCCTCCCACGACCCGCAGGCTGGGAAGGAGAAAATCGGGTGAGGAAATCTGCCTGGTAACAACCCCGTTAATGAGCCGGGGAGCAAAAATAATCCCTTGGAGCGATGCTGCTGTGAAAGGAGCAGCCGGCGGCAGCCGGTGGGGAGGCGAAACCGCGGACGGCTCCCAAAATATTTATTTTTATGGGAGGGTAGAGCTGTTTCAGAGGAGGAGGGGATGCTCCTGCATCCTGGAGGGATGAAGGTGGCATCCGGAGGTGGTACCCAGGGGTGACCGGGTGCACCCACCAAGCCCTGCGAGCGTGGGTGTTTCTTCCAGCACTTATCCAATTTTTTAGCCTTAAAATACAGGATAAACCCACCCTGAGACACGGATTTAAGAGATTCAGCTGCCCAGCAGCCTGCGAAGAGGTAGCTGCCAGTACAAAAGGGATTTATATGATAACCCCCGCGGGTTTCCCTCTCCTCGGGGTGATTCCCCAACCCACGGGCAGCCACGACGCCTGGTGAGGGGCATCGCTGCCCGCTGCAGGCAGGGCTGTCATGCCCGCGCTCATCCCTGGGTAAGCAAAACCCTCATGGGCCAGAGTTTCTTGGAGAATTGGGGATTTATTCTTATTTCTACATTGAATAATGGCCCCAAGCTCCTGGTGGAGTTTGGGGGTCTCCTCCTGGCTGGACGTGCCCCTCACYCCAGCACCCCGCAAGGAGAAGATGCTTGAGGCACCCATGGGTGCTGGCGAGGCAAGGATAAATCTTCCCATGGGCTGAATATAAATGCACCCGCTTGGGAAGGGACTTGGCTGTTTCCCCAAGCACCCACGATGCTTTTTGGGGTGCTTTAAGGAGAGAAGGTCTGCACAGGACATCATTAGTGCTGCTCGTTATCTCTTGAGGGATTTAATAACAATCCCATCCGGCATTTTCCTTAAATTCCCCCCATCACCATCACTGTCACCATGACCAGGGATGGGAGTGGAGCCCCACTGCTCCGGCAACAGGGCTGTGGTCCAGCCCAGGGCTGCGATCCCGCAGGACCAGAGCATCCAACCGCTGCCATCACCCCGTCCACCCGCATCCCAGGACGATTGCAAACCGGAGCATCGGAGCTGGAGAGGCATCCAAAGGGATGTGCCGTCCTAATAAAACCAGAAACCTGAATATTTTGAACAATTCCTTTAGCGAAAGAGCCGGTGCTGTTAAACCCACCGATACCCTTCCCATTCATCGCAGAGAGGATTTAATAAGGCGCCTTAGCAGAGCATGCTGTGACCACTGGCGCATTATTAAATGCAGCGATTAGCAGCTGCCGCAGATAGGAGCTCATTAGAGACTTCTTAAACATCCATAAAAATTGCTTTTATTAATTGGTTCTTCCTCTTTTTATACCCACCGTGTTCAGAAGGGGTTTTTTGGGGTTGCTTTTTACAAACCCCCTTGTTGCATGGTGGTGGATGGGGAGCTCCTGGGGCCAGATCCATCCCAGCGCCCGCCATGGGGCCTCCCTGCTCCGCTCGGCCGCATCCTTTACTGACAAGGCGTGACACTGGGATGTCGCGATGGGTGACAACGCCGTGGCTGAGCGAGGGGACGATGCCGCCCCAAGCATCCCAAACCCTGCAGCGGGGCCGGCACAACCATCAGTCCCCTGCACCCAACAGGGACATGAGCCCATTCCCCTGGCATTGGGGCCAGCCCCACATCGGGGAAACCAGGATTTTCCCCCAAAACTTGTTTTTTCCCCCATAATCACATGGGATGGCTTTGCCAGCTGGGTGATGGGTGCTGCCCCAAGCCATCCCCCCCCTTTTTGGGTGCACCCGCAGGAGGGATGAGGATTTCCATATCAAAATGTTTGGGGAAAACCCAACCCAGCAGCAGCCATGGCCTGGACACAGGACTGGGGGGGGACTCCTGGGGTGGGACCCCCCATGCCCTGGACACAGAACTGATGCTCCCACCACCTCCTGGGGTCCCCCCGTGGGTCTCCCCCATAGGCAATGGGGCTCCGGGGCTCTCCCCGTGTCCCCCTGCTCCATCCCCTCCTCTGCTGGGTAGGGGACACCAACCCCGCCATCGACCCCGCTAACGAGGGCGCCGCTAATTGCTGGGCAGGCGACGAGCCCGCGTCCCATGTATAATTCAAGCTCCTTTGTTAGGGCTGGGTTTGCTTTGTCTGGCAAGTGCCACCTCCCCGCGGGACCCCCCCCTGACCCGGCCGCCACGCAGCTCCTTCTTTGGGGGGGCTTGATTAAAAATAATTAGGGCCTGGAGCTGCTGCGAGGCAGGAGGCAGTGTCGTTAGCGGGGTCGGGGTCGTTAGTGGGGTCAGCATCCCGCCCCGGCGGAGGAGAAGATGGAGCAGGGGGACACAGGGAGAGCCCTGGAGCCCCGTTTCCCATGGGGGGACCCGTGTGGGGACCCCAGGAGGTGGTGGGAGCATCAGTCCTGTGGCCAAGCCATGKGTGCTGCTGGGCTGGGTCTTCCCCCCAAATTTTGAGATGGAAATCCTCATCCCTCCTGTGGGTGCACCCAAAAGGGGGGATGGTTTGGGACAGCAGCACCCTGTGGGTGCCAAAGTTGGGGACAGCACCCATCTCCTGGACGGTGGGGTGGGAGTGCTCATGGGATGATGGGGAGGACCTGCACCCGATAGGACATAAACCGGCCCCAAATGGGTGAGGATGTCCCTAAATACGGCCCCTGACACCCACCGGAGCCCCAGGTGGACACCCCGAATTTACCACAGCATCGCTTGCCTRCGCCTCCCAGACCAGCCGTCCCCAGCGCCAGGCGCGGGCATCGCCAGCACCCTGCCCATCACCGGTCCTGAGCTCAGCCCTGCAGCCCAGGGCCAAATCCAGGCTGAGCTTAAGGGGCAGCAGCCCTGGAAGGGGCTGCTTTAAAATCTGGTGAGATGCAGCCCGAGGAAGGTTGGTGGCCCCGGGCATGGGACAGGGACATCCTCCCCCCTACGCTGTAAGGGACCGCGGGGACCTGCCCCAGCCCACACCAGCCTGTGCTCACTGTCACCCACACAACTGTTGAGCTTCAGGGGGGGGAGGAAATTAAAAAATATATAAATAAAGCCTTCAATAATCAATTGGTGTTTATCAAGCGGGTCATAACAATACCAGCCTGCTGCCGCCAAATTAAATCCTTGTTTGGAGCCACCGAGTCAGAGACGTGATGCGAATTCCCAGGAGGGAATAAAACAGGTCCTGGCACTGATCCTGCACGTGCTTCCCTGTCCCTCCGGGCTCTGTCCCGTGTCCCTCCCAGGGGAAAGGGGGTGACATCCTGGGTGTCCCCCAGGAGCAAAGGGCGAGGGGACGTGACCATGTCCAGGGCTGCAGCGGGAGAGCCACGAGCCGGAGGGGATGGAGGCACAGCCAGGCTGGGCATGGGGACCCCCAGCCCTTGGGGACCAGCCCAGCTCCCCGTGAGCTCCACACCTGGTCCCAGCCCCGCAGCATCGTCCCCACGATGTCCCCACCAAAGCCCAGCTGCAGTACCCATGGCCATGGGGCTGCCAGGGGATGCCACCACCAATCGACACGTGCCACCCTCCAGCAAGCCCCCAGTGCCATCTCCAGCCCTGGGGAGCAAACAGGCACCCCCAGACCCCCTCAAACCTCACTGCTCTCTGACCACCCCACCAGCCGCCGTGCCAGCAGTCCCCACACCGCCGTGGGGACTCAGTGCCAGTTCTGTGCCACCCCAGGGCCCGCCACAGGGCTCCTGCTGTGTCCCCCCCTCCCCAAGCTGAGGAAAAACTGCGCCAGATGCTACAAAAAGGGGCCAGGAAAGGACGGTTTCGCCTGAGAGTCCCGGCAGCTGCCAAGGGGAATTGGCAACCGGCTGGTGACGGGCTGGAAGTGGTGGCAGAGGAGGGGAGAGGAGGGGACAGGAGTGGGGAGGGAGGTCCCGGAGGTGCAGATGGGGACGCCRTGTCCCCGGGGTGGGTAAGGGGGACAGGGCTGGTTCCTGAGCCAAAATAGGGGGTAAAAGAAGAGAAAATACAAATTGGAGCCTGCAAAGGATTTGTGCAAAGCTGCCCACCCCGTGCCTGGCTGCTGCACCCGCAGGGTGGGTGCCGGGTCCCTTCCCTGGGGCTGGGGGATGCGGTTCAAGGCAGCAGGGACCCTGGCTGAACCCCACGGCCACGGTCAGCACCACCGCACTGCCCGGCCTCCCACCGCTCCCGGGCATTTGGTGGAGTGGAGGAGGAGGGGGAGGATGCGTGTGYGGGAGAGAGCCCCGAGGGGACGGGACAAGGGCTCTCAGCTTGACATTTACAGGCGATAGCTGAGGACCACCATTAATCTGAGCCATTATTGCACAGAAGTAGAGAGTGGACAGGTTTTCCCGTGGGCTCCTGTTAGCCTCAGCGTCCCTCGCTGTGCTGCCTGAGCATCCTCCACTCCCACCCCAAGCATCCTCCATGCTCACCCCAAGCACCCTCCACTCTCACCCTGAGCATCCTCCTCTCCCCTGCGACACTTCCCAGCTGGGGCTTTGTACCCGGGTATCCCTGCSGGATGGCACGAGCGTGCCCGGGGGATTAGGGGCCAGGCAGAGACACACCACTCCAGCGCCAACGTGACRTGCCCACGGCTCCCTGCAACCCCCCAGCCCCAAACTGGGACACTCTGCGAGGCAGAGCCAGGCCACCCCCCAGCCCTTTGGCTTCCCAGATCCCTTCCACCAAAGGTCTTTACGTTTTCCCTCCCCAGCAAGAGACCAAGGGAAGCAAACCCACTCTGCCCCAGCTCCTCTCCGGCTCCCCGGTGCCACGCTCCCGGTGTCCCCAGGACACAGGCTCTGCCCCGCGCACCTGCGGTGGGAAAGGGCTGCACTATCGATCAGGGTATGGGAAGAGACCAGAGTGACCCAAGGTGCTAATTAGCCCTAATCAAGGTAATTAGCCTGAGAGCCAAGCAGCAGGCCAGCCCTGAGCTTGCTCCCTGCCCTGCCTCCGGTTGTGTCCCCTGTGTGCGATGGCACGGCTGCGACCCTGGGCCAGGCACGGTGGCCGTGTCCTCTGCTCAGATGACACCCAGTCTGGGCAGTGAGGATGACGAGGGTGCCGGGACACAGCCAGGCTGGGAGCCTGACAGCTCGGCCAGCGCCGGTGGCTTTGCAGTGCCATTGTTGTCACTGCCAGCCCCCGGGGTGCCCGAGGGATGCTCAGCGCCGGGGGCTGCACCACCCAAGGGGAGGGGTCCCTGCTGCCGGGTCGGAGCCAGGATGCGGCACCGCTCGTGCGTGGTGACCAACTTGCGCTTGCGCCTGTGACGAAGGGCTGCGTGGAAAGTCCCCTGTTTGGCTGATTCCCGAGCCGTCCCCACCATGGGCTGCAAACAGCCCCCAGCCCAGCTCGGGGTCCCGCTGGCCCCGGGGGGATGCAGCTGGATTCGCCACAGCCCCCCCAAATACTTGTGTTTTCTCGCATGCTTTTGGGCATCCCAGCAGCTCTGGCATTTACTCATCCAAACCCACCCCGCATCCTCCCGCATCCTTCCTTCAAAGCTCCTGCTTCCTAAACGCCCCCCCCCAGCATTGCTGGGATGTGCCGAGCCCCCCAAAATTTGTGCCGAGCCCCCCAAGACCTGTGCCAAGCCCCCCGACTCCCTGCGGGCTCCCGGCAGCCCATCCCTGATGGGGAAGGGAGGGCTGAGGGTGGTGGGGAGGGTTTTTTGGGGAGAATAGCCCCTGGAAAGCTCTGTGCCCCCATGGCTCTATCCCTGTCTGGGGACTACAGGGATGAGATGTTTGTCTAGGGAGGGGTCCGGGCCTGATCCTGCACCCCTTTACGCAGCCACAGCCCTGGAGGGGTGGCAGCGGGTGGCCCCCAGCCAACGCAGGGCTGAGCCACCATGGGGTGCTCCCGGGGGAGCTCCACAGGTCCCCAAGGGGCTGGCAGGACACCCCCCTTCCCCAGCCCACCCCCYGGTCCCCTCCAGGGCCCACAAAACAGCGTCAGGAGGATTTTCTTGATTCACATGTTGCCTCAAGCCACGAAGCGATGGAGGSCAGGTGGGACCACGCGGGGACAGGAGCGGTGGAAGCAGCAACTGCCCCCAGCATCGCTGGGCAGGGCCCCCCCCCCAAATCTGGGCAGGGCCCCCCCCTCCAATGAGGTCCCCAGCCCCCCAAATAATTGTGCCTGCTTTTGAGCATCAGAGCAGCCCAAATGTACCCCTTGAAACCCACCCTGTGCCCTCCTGCATCCCTCCCTCGAAACTCCTTCTTGCTAAATCCCTCCAGCATCGCCGAGATGTGCTGAGCCCCCCAACACCCGTGCTGAGCCCCCCAACACCCCGTGGGCTTCCAGCACCCGACCCCTGATGGGGAAAGGGGAAACATCACCCCAACACGGGTCCCCACGGCACCTCCCGCCCTGGCAACTGGCTGTAAAAATCACTATTAAATAATAAGGCAAAACGTGCCGGTGTGGGACCCCCATGGGGGGGGTGGGAGGGACGGCTGGGGCAGAGGCCGCATCCTGCCCCACCGCTCCCATCTGGGTGCAGGTGAAGCAGCGCTCGGGCAATTGGTTTTTTCTGCCCCAAATCTCCTTCCGCTGCAGAGCAAAACCCAAAGACGGGTGAAATTTCCCAGCCAAGCACATGGGAGCTGTTATTAATCTTATTAATAAACCACTCGGGGTTTAATGTCCTGTTTAAATACGACCGGGGCTGCTCTCTGCCAACTTTGCCTTTCCAGTTTTCCAGGCCGTTACGTACATATTTTGAAAATTGAAATAAATAGCTGCTTTCAAATGGGGGGAAGAAAGAAAAGACACCAAGGCGCCCATCCCGAGCCCCTCTGCCTCTCCGAGCATCCCCCCGTGCTTCAGGCAGGATATTTTCTCCCCACACAACCCCCAACACTCCACCACTTCCAGCCAAAATCCGCCCCCAGCTCCACGCTGCGATGGGGACAATGACATCCCCGGGCATCCCAGGAGGATGCAGGATGGGGATACAGCCTGGACCGCTGGGATGAGAGGGGTCTGAAGCCGCCCGCCCGCCTGCAGCTCGGCTTCGCCAGGCACCGCAGCGATCAATACGTAATAACCTGCATCTCGCCGGCCGGCTCTGGAGGAGCTGTTAAGACGTGCGGCCGGCGTTGATGGGAACATTAGGGTTTTGTGGGTCTTTCATCCCTGCCGCGTGCTCCTGGCCATTTTCTCCCCTTTCTATAAGGATATCCCCTTTCCATAAGGATATCCCCCAAGCCTTAGTACCCAGCGACAGCTGCAGCATCCCAAGGGGTCCCCAGCCCCGCGGAGGGAGGCGATGCCGGCAGAACCCTGCTCCCCGGGGTGATGTGCAATGGCTGCCGGGTTACAGAGCCCTTTTCCAGCCCCAGAGCGTCGGTGCAAGGCTGGGAGGATGCTGGTACCCCAGTGCCTGCACCCAGCATCCTCCCAACAGCCATAATGCACCACCGTATCAACATTTGTGGCTGAAGCAGGATCAGCGCAGGGCTGGCAGTGCCGCAGGCTCAGCACCGGGTCTGAGTCCCAAAAAGGGATGTGGGTTTCCTATCAGGAATTGAATTTCTCCGCCATGAGTTTTGAACCATTTGAGCCCCGAATCCTTCTCCCTGCTCAATTATTCAGCCCCTCCAGGTCCTCCCTGTGCTTTCTCTCCAGAGAAACCGGGAGGAGAGGAGCCAACAGCTCCATTGCAGGGGGAAAAAGTGGTGGGAGCCATCGGTGCCTACGGGCTGGGGGAGAGCATCCCCCAAGGTCCGAGTCTGCAAACAAATAAAGCCAGGAGGAGCTCGGCTGAGATGTTCATCGATCTCTGAGCAGCGAGCTCCCGCAGCAAAACCAACCGGTTCGCTGCCGATACACACCCCAGGGCGCTCGGCACCTCTCAAACGCAGCCACTTGTCACCAGCGCGGGGATGTCCCCGTGGTCCCCTGCATCCCCCACGGATGCACCGAGCCGACTGCTGGCATCAAGCCCAGGGCAAGCGTTGGCCAAAGGCAGCGGGGAAAAGCTGTCATGCCTGGAGGTAATTTCTTGCTGCGGTTAATCCCCTGCATGGCTAAAAAGTCGCTTTTCTCCCAAAAAAATGCTCCCTTTGCCTTATTTCTCCCGCATTAAGGTCCGTCAGCACCAGGAATCTCTTCCTCCTCCCCGTCTTCCCTCGGACCAGCCACAGAGACTGAGCTTCTCAAGAGGCCGCTTTGCTGCATACTTCCAACCTCGGATCTCTCTTCCCGATCCCCTCCCGATGCCTTGGCGATGTATTTTGGGATGGGAGACCCGGCTGCCCCACGGGCTGCCAGGGATGCAGTACCGAGGGGCCCATCCCCGCCCCGCCCCGCACCAGGCGATGCTCGCCACCGTCCCATCGGTCCGCATGTTTTCTCCGGCGATGATTTTATTCCTTCTCTTCCTTCTTTCTATTACTGAAACGAGCATCATTGATTTTTTATAGTGCTAATTTTTTTCCTAACAGAAAGCCACCTGGGATTAAATCAAATTTCTTATCGGCATCTAAACACTATTATGGCAGCTCAGTCCCTTTCAGCAGCCAAACTTGTGAGCTCAATAAGAAAYAAGATCAAGTTTGGCTGGACGAGACTCATTTTCCCAGACATCAATTAGGCCACCGGCTTTTAGGCTTTGCTGATCACACCGTGCATCAACCTTTCCTTCCCGTGCTCTCACAGCTTCAGTGTCKGGCCAGGCTGTTTTCTGGCTCATCCTCTTTATTTTCTCTACAACCCAGCCCTCCGAGACATTTATTTTCCAGTCCCCATCGCTCCCAGCTCTGTTACAAACCAGCATGAATGATTTAGAGAGTTCTTTAACCGGTCTCGTTAATACTCTTGGGTGCACACTAGTTGGTCCTGCAAATTTAGACGTACTGCACTTTAATCGCTGTTTTAATTGCRAGCTGGAACGCTCTGCCTTCCCAAACGCGCGCCAATAAACCTTTATAGCGGCCTGTCAAGCAAAGCTCTGCCTGCGAATAATGCGGATGCACCGGAGGATGCACGTCCAGGCRGAGGTCTCGCCAGGCTGGGATGCTTCTCCACAGCCACCCGCRCCCGCGGATCCCTCCTGTGGCTCTTGGGGTGGTCACCCGGGGAGGTGACAAGGTGGCTTGGGGTTTTTCACACCTCTAACACACACAGTTCCCACCTTGGGGCTGCCTCYGGATCCTCGGCGCTGCCCATCCCTGGAGCATCCCCATCCCTCCACACCAGCACCCACCACCCCGCAGCATCCCCAGGCACGGAGGCACCACCRCACCCATCGTGTCCCATCCCGTGGAGATGGGGTGTGGGGAAATGAGGGGCTCGCCATCCCTGGTGCCTCCATCAGCCCCCCATTTCCATGGCAACCATGCAAATGTGAAAGCTTTCCATAATCATTAGGGAGCGGAGCTGAGCAGTATAAACAGTGACTGCAGTAGATTACATGCCTATTATGAACAGTCGCGCCTTCTGAGTGCTGGTAATTATACCTAATTGTGCATTTAATTGTGTAATTGAAAACCCCCATCCAGAGTTCAGCCTGGGCTCCTTTCCCCCTTCCCCGGCAGTGGGAAGGCGGCCGGGGGCAGCTCCAGCCCCGCTGTCCTCGTGCCGTCCCCGCTCCAGGGATCGGGCACGATGGGAACCATGCGAGGACAAAAGATGCCGGCAGATGTCGGAGGCGGCTGGCTCTCGCCGGTGCCGGAGCTGGAGGGTTGGTGGCCAAAAACAGGCAAATCAGGGCAGGAGGGGTGGTGGGGACAGCAGGGGACAGCAGGGCCATGAAGCCCCCAAGGGTGCAGTGGGGTCCCGCTGGGGAAGGGGGTGTCACACAGGGCTGGTGGGTGGTTGAGGGATGCAGGGGATGGGGCCATCCTCTCCCTTCGCCTATCCTTCGTTAAGCCGACCCCGTTAGCTCCTTCTCCAGGCTCGGTGATGGGGGGGAGGGTGTCACATCCCAGAGGCTGTCGGTGCCCCGTGCGAACCCCACGGCTTGGGCAGGAAGGATGGGATGGACCCGCGGCCCCTCTCCCTGCACCCTGACCCCAGGGAGGCTGCGGGAGGAAGGATGTCAGTGCCGGCACGGTGTGGCACAGCATGGCACAGCATGGCACGGCACGGCACGGCATGGCACTGCACGCCGCCAGCCCGGCAGGCTCCAGCAGGCTCAGCCGGGCGGGAGGTGCCAACTGAGCTTTGCTTTTCCAGCCAATTAAAGGAGAAGGAGAGAAACAAAGAAGGAAATGAAACCCCGGTTCGGAGCAACGCCGAGCAATGCCGGGCGGAGGTGGGAGAGCTGAGCATCTCCCGTCCCCACCCGGCTCCAGGCTGGAGCTGCATCCCACCCCTCGATGAGCCCCACGCCACAGGGAGGGGCAATGGGGTCACCACTTTGGGATGGAGAAGGAACCCGCTTGAGCAAGCCTGCCCCATACCGGTACCTAAGCATGGCTCCAATCCTCCAGGGTACAGAGTGGGACGGCCAAGGAGCGCATGACAGCAGCCGGCCAGATCCAGCCAGACCTCAGCTTCCAGCGGTCCACATCCCAATATCCCGTATCCCTGCCTCTGAGGTTGGGTACACCCCCCTAMAGCAGCGCGGCTGTCCCAATCTGCAACCGACACCACTAGGCTTCAGAGTTAACAAGAGTCGCGGCTGGTGGCTCTCACACCCCCACACCCATGCTGGCAGTGGCAAGCGGAGGTATCACCTCCGGGCTCATTTTCCATCCAACCACCTCAGCAGCTCTCATATTCGCATAAAGAAAAGATAAATCCTCCCGACAACAACGGGCATCCCAGAGAAAGGTTTACTAAGCCACCGCGAACCCTCCCAGCCAGTTTTTCGGTCTCCCAGATGATGGGGAGGACCAGCAAAAACCCGAGAGTTTTGATTTCATCCCACCTCATCAGCATAAATATCTCCCGGCAGCCCCTCTTGCGGTGGGGCAGGGCCAGTGGGTGTCTGGCAAGTGGATTCCATGGGGTTTTCTGGAGAAAAAACATAAATGGAGGCAAAATCTGGCAGGTGCTGCTTGTCCCCTGGGAACGGAGACACCCAGCGCTTGCAGCATCGCCTCGCCAAGCACTGGAGAAGGAGCATGTAGGATATTTGGATGCTCCAAAGCAGCCGCCCAGGCTCCCTGCCGTGCCACGGCCCAAAAACCAGTTTCCCAAACTGGTTCAGGTGCAATAGCTGCCCCGAGGTCTGGGCTGCGTGGGGTGGAGCAGGCAGGGCTCTGCCTGCACCAGGCAGCACGTGTTGCCTCTCCGGCCCTGCCTTCTCCCACTCCAGCATGGGGGACCTTGCTTGTGCCCAGCGGGTGCCAGCAGCACCCTGGCACCCTGCAGCCATGGAGCATCCTCTGCCACCACGAGCATCCCCCGTGTCCGGGGAGGGACAAGGGACCAGGATCACATCCCCTGGGGACCAGGTTGCAAATATTGGGGAAACCAATGGGGATGTGAGAAGGTGCCCGTGGGGTCACAGCGGCACCCAGGGAGCTGCAGGAAGGTGCCTGTGGGAAGGTGGCCTGGCAGCGAGGACCAGCTGGAGATGGTGGCATCACCCCGGGGCAGGTTGACCCATGCTGCTTTGTTTAAGGGAAACTGAGGCGCAGGCTAGCCAGTGATGAGGTTTGGCAAGCCAGCGTGCTTAGCGGGCTCGCTGTTGGCACAAGCTGACCCCACAGCAATGGGGCACAGCTTCCCAGGCAGCCCCAGCACACACCAGTCCAACCCCAGCCCCAGTGGCTGGGGGCACTGGGAACACAACTGTCCCCCCGCATAGTGCAGAGGGCCCAGGATAGGCATCAGGGCTACCTGGACTGGGGGACACGAGCCCCGTGGTGCTGTCCCCATGTTGGGGGTGGCACAGCGCAGCCGAAGTGGAGGAGAGGAGCAGAGCCGGGGTCAGGCATCATCCCCGCTCCCCACCATCCCCTCCCAAACCTCGGCATCACCTGGTCCGCCTGCCCCGGCCATGCCACCTCAGGGATGAATATTGGGCTCGGTCACCCGAGGGGACACCCTGATGGCACCGGCCACCTCCCCCCTTTGGGGCTGGCTCAGCCCAGGGCTCCGCATGAGCACCCCGACCCCCCCACCCCAGGCAGGGCATGCAGCAGCACCTTTTCCCCATGGGGCGGGTGGGTGCCACTGCTGTGGGTTGGGGTGCTGGGAGGGGAGCATCTCCCCACAGCTGGCAGGATGCAAGCTGCTGCCTCCGGAGCCGGGAAGGAGCTTGGGAAAGCATCCTGCAGGCTGGGAGGGGATGACTTGGGGTACAGGGTGAGCCTGGGGTGGAAAGGCCACCGGTAAGGGACAATTCCAGAGCCAAGCCTTTGGGGGTGCCAGCAGCACCAGGGGTGGAGAGGAAAGCCTGACCCCAATCTGCAGCACAAAGTTTCTCCRGGTGTGAGCAGGAGCTGCCCTCCCAGCCCGGGAGCTCACACCAATTCAGTTCTTCCCCTAAAATAAATAGATTAAAATCTCTCGGATCTGGGATATCTCAGGGAATAAACGGCAACAAACCTGTTTGGGAGCTGAGTGGTAAAAAAAAAAGTGACCGAAAGCCAGGAAACTCCCGCACACCTGGAAGACACCCATCAGATTTATCCTGAATAAGGGGGAAGGTGAGCAAAGCGCAGAGCAAGACTTTACAGACCGAACCAGGGGGACAGCTGGGGACATAAGAGGCCATTCCTTCTGGGAACAGCGGGACTTCAGTCCRGGGATGAGCCCACCGCAGCTCCGCTCCCTGGGGTTGAGGACTGGCTTCGAAGCTTCCCGCATCCCCCCAGGGAAGCCGGGTCCCCCCTCCTCTATCCAAAAGTGGGGACCCCTCCCTGCTCATTGCCTTCCAAAGGACRGAGAATGAACAAGCGCAACGCCAGGAAGAAAGTGCCCGTCAGCAGGATGCCACCATCATCTCCAGAGCGGATCCGGAGCCCGTTTCCATCGCTGCCTCCATCACCCCATCACCCCCCAATCCCATCACGGGCTGACCACCACGCATTTTGGCAACCCCCCCTCATTTTCCTCACCGCGACGAGCCCCAGCATGGCCGCAGGGGCAAGTTGTAGGATGCTGATTCTCCGTTAACGAACCACCCGGCCGGGATAATTAATCGCAACCTCGTCAGCGCTGGTTTTAGCAGAAAACCCCCCGAATACCCTACACGCTCCCTTCGCCTGCTCCTCTGACAGCAGCCTGATGAAGATTGATTCACGGGCGGCGGCAAGCACAGCACCTAATTATTACGAAGACCGTAAATCCTATTAAAATTAAACCTCTCCCTTCTCTCTGCCCCAACATCCCAGCATCCCCCAGCCGCAGGCAGACAGGTCCCGCTCGAAAGCAGGAGAGTTTACAAAGTGCTGGCAGCGGCTCCAAGTTTCCTCTTGCCCTGACTCGGGGGACCGGCACCCCAAGAAACAYCCTTGGACCCACCAGGATGGGAAACCGCCGGCGGGAGCGAACTCAGAGGGAAGAGATTGCAGTTGGAAACAAAGCTCACACCTGCTGGAGACGCATCCCCAAGCGCTGACAGCACAGGGAACTGGTTCGCATCCATCTCCCCAGCCGCAACTCCAGCCAGCGCTGGGTTGAGGCAGGGGACGAGGGTGGCATTTCGTTCCTCCTTGATTATTATTTTTTCTTTTTCTATTTTTTTTTTTTGGGTGGCAGTGAAGCATCCCCAAGCTGGTCCCACAGCAAGGTCACCGCCGAGACGGAGTGGGCAATGGTGACAGCCAACATTTTGCACAAAGCACAACCCGGCATGCTGATGAGCGCAGACGGCCCCTCGCCTTACCAGCTGCAGGCAGCAGAATCCGACCAGCGTACATCTCCCATTGCATCTCCCCATGGTTTCCCAGCCGGAGCCTCGGATTTCCCCCACCGTGGCCTCGCGTCGCCGTCCTCCAGCTCCTCACCAGCCTCCCCTTCGCCAGCAGAGCCGCCACCCGGGGAGCATCAGGGGGGCACCAGCAACATGTCCCGCTCTCCAGCCTCCGGCCAGCCCCAGTACTTTCTTCACAGCAGCCCTGCCGTCTCCCGCATCCTGCCAGGTTAGCACAGAGGCGGGCTGGGCTCAGAAAGGGGCATCGCCCCCCTTCTCCGCCTTCCCTCCCCGCCGAGCCCCGCTCCCCCCGAGCCCGCTACAGCCCCATCCCCCGGTGCAGGGACCCCGGGGCCGCGCACACCTCGCCATCCATCCCCGGGGCGCGCAGGTTTGCGCGGAGCCCGCCCGGCCCCTCTATTGTCTCTCCCGCACAGCCGCGCTCCGCGCCCCGGGGGCGGGCGGGGAGGAGGCGGCGGGTGGGGTCGGGGGCGCGCCGGGCAGGGCGGGCCGCGGCCGCCGGAACAAGGCGAGACGCGCTCCCGGCGGGGCCCGGCGGGCGGCGCGGCCGGGCGGGGGGGAGGCGAGGCCGGGCACGCCGCGCCGCGCCGAGCCCTTGGCGGCTTCCGGGAGCGCCGGGCAGCGCGGCCCCTTCGCTGCAGCCGGCGGCAGGCGCGGCTGCTGGTCACGCCCGCCTTTCGTTATCGTCAGTATTTGTCTTTTTAATCGCAGATTTATTTTTTTCTTCCCCTCCGGAGCCAGGTGGGGCTGGGTTAAATCCCGGCGGTTTGCAAATGCAAAGGGCTGGTGAGCTGCTGCCCTCCCCCTTCCCTTGGCCCTGCGGCCCGTGGGTGGTGCCTGGACCCGCAGCACAGGGACCCTGCAGCCACCTCCTCTGGGGGCTCCCTGGGGTGGCCCTGTCAGGGCAGCAGCTGGGCTTGCAGGGAGGACAGATGGCCCAGCCCTGGGAGGAAAGCCCCCAAGATCCCCCTGCAGAGCCCTGCTCCACAGCCCAGCACACGCGGCTCCAGGGCCGGGAGCAACCGCTGGCCAGAGGCAAGACAGCACCCAGCCATCCGGCTTTGGGTCTCTGCTCCCAGAGGGCTCGCAGGCTCAAGTCTGGCAGGTCTGGGCAAGGAGGTGGGTGAAGACAGAGCTGGCAGGGTATGGCCCATAACCGCCACCCACCCGGCTCGCCTTTGTTCTTTTTTCACAGCACACCTTCAGGGGGATCAGAGAGTGCACATCTGCCAAGGAATAACCGGGATGCTGCTTTTCCAGTGCTTTAGAAACCTCCTTCTGAAATGCCACCCAGCAGAAGGACTTGGGAACAGTTTGCTGCTTTTCAGTTCCATGATTTCTTAATCCTCAGCCCTGATTTTTATAGGGAAGCATCTCCTAAACCAGCCCCACACACTCCTAGGTGTCAGAGCAGCTCTGCACAGGATCCAAGGGGCTGCAACCTTACAGATGCATTTGTGTGCGAGTGTCGGTCTGGCCATGGTCTAACCTGGCCCATCCACGCTTGCAAGGGCCCAGCCAGACCACACATCCCCGTGCACTGCTGGGACCAGCCTACAGCACCTACCACACCTGGAGCTTTTCCTTCGTCCTCCATGGTAGGAATTTCTCTCCCTCCCAGCTGTTCTGTGCTCCCAGGAGCGTTTTGGGAGGCCTGAAGGACAAGGTTTTGCAGAAAACACTTGGCTTCCATGAATGCAAAAACCATGCTGCAAAAATGCAGCGGGTTCACCAAGCGATGCTCTTAACCAGGGGTCCTGGGAGAGGYTGTTGAACCCAGTGGCTGTTTGAAACACAGGGACCTCTGCATTTATTCCACGCTGTCTCAGGCTGGTTAAGTGAGTGCACGGTGAGCTGCAACCTCCACCAGCCCTGTGTACGCCCACGCCTTGCCGTGCAGGCTGCCGAGGATCCCACCTGTGGACCTGGCCCCCTTGTGACACCCCCACTGTGGGCTTGACTCCATCACCCCCAGCGCTCCTGGCTCCATCATCTCCAGGTCCTCACCAAGAGCCTGAGAGAGGTCCCATCACCCTCATCCCATGGGGAGAGGTGTCCCAGGCTCCTAGGGGTTCTCTGGGTGCATAAGTGGGGGGACCAGACCCATCTCCAGGATTGAGCTTGTGGGCTCCTCTGGGATTTAAGCACAGCAGAAACCCAAAGCAGAGGGACCGGTTTCACCCCACGGGTCAAAAAAAGATGAGGATCCAACCACCCCATGGCATCTCCTTGGCAATGGCCGGGCAAATCCGCTCAGCTCAACCCTCCCCGTCAGCTTCCAAAAATACCAGAGAAAGGCAAAACACTTGATGTAAAATCATGAAAACTGATACAATGGCGCCGAGATCCTGCCTGGCTCTCGACCAGGTGTAGTTTCGCAAGGAATCAATTTTAGATTAAAAAAGGTCAATATAGCATGTCAAGGCGCTTCCCTAGAAGGCGAGGAGATAACTTCATTTGCAAGCGGGTGGGAAAGGAGCCCAACATTTTGTCTTTTGCTCCACTGGTATCCTGCTGCCCTCCAAACTCCACAACCCTGGGCTTTTATTTTTTTTGCAAGAAAAAACTCAGATGACCAAAATTATGGAGGAAATGTTAGGAGGAAGTTAAATCAGGGGCACGTTACTCATTCATGGGGGTGGGAGGAAGCTGTGAAGATACGTGCCTTGATGTGCGCCTGGAGCTGCCACCAAGCCCTGGTGGGCCTCAGTTTCCCCAACACCCATTGTGATGCCAGAGCCTCATCCCAAATCCTGCATCCCAGCCCTCCAGGAGCCTGGGTACGGCTTCAGCCCCCATCCCGCCCCTTTGGGATGGAGATGGGAGAGGAGCCGTCTTCCCCYGGGGCTGAGCCTCCGCTTCGCTGCCACCCCACCTCCCATGGCGGGGTCACAGGAGATGTCCCCCACGGCCACCACAGAGGTCACCAGCCACGGGGACTTCCTCACGCCTGGCTTTTGCACAGCGGCAGATGACCTCTACTGCTCACCCAGGGGCTCTGGCAGCCCCCCGGGACCGGCAGCGGGGCCGAATCCGGCCCGGGCAAGCCCTCCATCCCCAGGGCAGGAGGAGCCAGGTGGGATCGCTTCCCCGGGTACACAAAATCATCTCCTTCCACCAAAAAGGGGTGTTCTAAGTAAAAAGTGTATTCTTATGCCAGAGAGATCTCTCTGCCAGGGGTATAAACAGAACACATGAAAATAGTTTTTTTTTGCTAAACTGATATTTTTACCCCAAAATGTCTATTTTTCGCTCAAGAAAACCAACACAGGGATTGCGGGTTTTTTTTTTTTTTTCCTTTTTTKTTCCCCCCCCCCCAAAAAAATTCTGGAGCCGAAAGAAATCACACCACTGGCAACTCCTGCATCCCTTCCTCGGCTGCTGGCAGGGATGCACTGTGTAGAGCCAGGTACCTGCCGGGACACCAGGACTTTGGGCACTTGTATCCAACACCAGAATTATTCAGTATTTCCAAAGGGTGCCAAAAAATAAAATATACCCCCCCAGGATGAGCATCAGCAACGCTCCCAATGCAGCCAGTAAATAGTTATTTGGGGGAAGAAGCAGGCGCAAAGCTGCTGCAGGGCAAGCCGGGTTGGGAATGCTGTTTGCTGCCTTAAAAAAGGCAAAACTAGGAAAAAAAGGAGGTTTTAGGTTAATAGAAAACACACAAGGGACATCACCGTTTTGCAGCCACGAGCCCTGGCGTTGGGGTTGGGGTTTTTTTTTCCTTCTTTTCCTCCTGGGCTCTTGGAATTGATTTTTTTTCCCTCTTTTGGGCTGAAACTGTTGTCTGGGCTTGGCAATGATTTGGAGTGAGCTGCCTGCGGAGACAAAGCCAAGGGGACTCACAAGCATCTTCTACCCACTCAGGCAGTAATTAACGGCACTAAGTCATCAGAACAAGACAAAATGATGATTTTTGGTGTGTTTATTGGCAAAGAAATCTTTGAAGGGGCCCCATCTGTCTGGGTTATGGTGATGGGGAAAAGGTATTTATTCTGATGCATTACATAAATCAGTGCGGGGTGAATACGTGCAAATCATCAGCACAGGTTGCGCGTAATTAAGCCGGTCAGGTAGTTCCCCTTAACAGGGATGGGGTTTGTGCTTGGCTCAGGCTAAATCCCTCCAGAGGCTGATGGGTGGCTGGATTTTGGCTGAAGAGCCATGACACACACACCTTTGCTGCTCAAGGGATGAAAGTCTCCAGGATTCATGTTAATGAGCGGCCGGAGTGGCAGAGCAGCCCTGTAAGTGCAAGGGAGAAGGTGACGAGGTGCAGCCCAGCACCTTGCGATGGGGCAGCCGGGCTGGAGCAGGCGGTGGGGATGGACACGGCTCCTCTGGGCTGTGCTGGGACAGAGCAGCCTGCGGACAGGGACATCCCAGTCCCAGGGTCAAGGGGTGCTCCGGCTCTGGGATCAGGGATGCTCCATCCCTGGGGTCAGGAGTGCTCCATCCCTGGGGTCAGGGACACCCCATCCCTGGGGTCAGGGATGCTCACTGCGTGATGAGGAGCCCAAATCTGGGCATCAGGCTCGTGCTGGGAGTGCCGGACACCAGTCCACACCCAGCACCTCTGCTGCTGGCCTTGACCCTGAACCCATCCCTCCTCGCTTCACCTGGGAACAGCCCCAAACCCCAGCGACTCAGAGCCCCGCGGGACACCTCGTGTCACCCCACGCAGGGCATCCTCCACCTGCCCAGCCCCACAGGGACCAGGGGAAGGGCCACGACAGAGCAAAACAAACCAAAGCGACTTCCCCAACCACCTCCAGCAATAAACACATCTATTTAACCAACCTTTCCCCAATTTTAACATAATTAGCCATCAGCCTGCCAATCAACGTCAGCTCCCGCAGATCACCGTTAATGGATCGCTGTTCAGCCAGCTGTTATTGAATCGATATAGAAATTAAAATGCATTCACGCCATTCTTTCTCAGTTGTCATCTTATCTCAGCATCTAGTGAGAAGCGCGGCAGATTACAGAATCCATCATCATTTAGCCTTTGTAGCTCGCAAAATTCATAATTAACAAAAAATTTCTATTCACTTGCTCATGTAATTTAATTAGTTTTCCATTAAATAGAGACTAAATATCATCTAATCCCCCAACAGAGCAAATAATTGTTTTCCATTCTTTTAGAAATTATCACTTGCTTATTGTAACTATCAAAATTCATTAGAAGCCTCTGAGCAGCAGCGGGGAAAGGTAGGAAAAGCGCTGGAGGAAGGACAGGGAGGTAATTAGAGGGGGTGGCAGGGCCAGGGCTGCCCTTGGCTGAGCCAGGACCCCCCGGTGATGCCCCCATTGTGCCCAGCATGGGGATCACCAGCACCCAGAGCAGGATCTGGCCCGCTGCACCATGCCGGGTGCTCTGGGTACCACATCTGCCTCCGGCTGGGATCGCCTGTCAATGCTGGCATTGCCGAAGGATCAAGGACCGGGATGGGGATGGGGACGAGGATGGGGACAAGGGTGGGGACAGCCACGTGGGGCCATGCCAGGGGGTCACTGCCAGTCCCCCCCAGTCCCCAGCRAAAGGCCGGGAAGCAGCCAGCAGCCCCCCGCCAGAGCAGCTCTATTGCACAGAAGCCTTTTTATCCAGATCCCGGGGCAGATTTCATTTATAGTGGAAATCTCTCAAGCAAATACCTCCCTTGGAGGAATAAACCTGTTTAAGGAAACAATTTTCTCCGCGCTTGGATTACGCCTTTAACGGTTTGCTGCTGCGATGCCGCGGAGCTGGTGCGGCTCCGGCGTGGGACGGGAGCCAAGGGGGGCCCGCGCTCGCCCGGGTGCAGCCAGCAGCAGCCAGGAACTGAGTGGAAACCGGCCCCTGGGGCTGCCCAGCCCCAAATCCCCCCGGATGCTCTGCAGCCCAGTGCGGGGCATCGCCCCGTCCCCGAGGCCTGGTGGTGGTGCTGGCCCTGGCAGTGTCTGGGGGGGTGCGTGGGTACATGTGGGTGCGCATATGTGGGTGCATGTGTGCCTGTGCACATGCATGTGGCTGTGAGTGTGCACGTGTGCATATATGTGTGCATGTATATGTGCATGTTTGCACCTGTGTGCGTGTAGCTGTGTGCATGTGAGTGCATTTGTGTGAGCATGCATATGCATATGTATGTGCACGCGTGTGCACGCATGTGTATGTGCATGTGTACATGTGTGTGTGTGTATGTGCACAGCCTTGTGCATACACACATGTGCATGTGTGTGCTTGTGTGTGCATGTATGTACACGTATGTACACGCAGGGCGCAGCCTTGCAGTACTCACTTTGCTCAGCAAGGATTTGCCACGGTCCTGTGCCAGCCAGCCCCGCAGCGGGTGCCAACCCCCACGGTGGGTGCCAGCCCCACGGTGGGTGCCTGGCTCTCCCGGCAGCCCCCATGGCCCAGCAGTGAACCCAGGGGAAGGCTGAGCCTGGGGGAAGGCAGCATGGTGCCGGCCGTGCTCACCGATGCCCAGTGGGGCTCTGCAGAGCATTAAACCTGCTCAGCTCCGAGTACCACGCCATAGCAGATTACATTAAATCCACAAATTGTCCTGACAGTGCCGTAGTTACGATCCGCTGAACACGTGTCCCGTTAGGAGCAAGTAGGTGCCTCTCCTGAATCAACCTTCAGGCTCTCCCCAGGGGCTGGGACGTCGGCACATGGTCCGATCCGTCACCAACGCAGGCGGGTGGGCATTGATCGGCTCTAATTGCGGATGGTAATTGGCAGCGGTAACTCTGAGCTGCAACTGCCCACATCTCCTTCCTCACCCTCCATTGCCATCGGATGTTTCTTTGATCCGCAAGTTCCCTGGCGCTGGGAAGGGAGATTTCTCTCGCAGCACTGGGACGGGCGCAAGGACCTGCCTGGGAAGCTGGGCTGGGCACTCACTGCTGCAGTGAGTTTGCTAGTGCTCGGGTGGCAGCAGTGCATGCAGCGGGGAGATGCCCTCAAAGCAAACCGGCCACCTACCCCGGTGCCGGGCTCAATCTGCCTGGCTGCTCCCTCGGGGCTGGGGGATTTAGCATTAATCCGGATCATTTCCCCCATCTGGGTCATGGCTCCACAGACGCCCGTGCCGACGCGATGGAGGGGTGTCTGGGGGCAGAGGAGGTGGCACCCGCCCACCCCTGTGTGGGGTGCGGATCCGTCCAGCCCCCACTGCCCGATGCTGGGACCTGCCGACTGCTGACCATCCTGCACGGGACCCCTGGGCTCTGCGGGACCCCTGGGCATGGCAACCACTGCCCAACAAAACCCTCCAGGACTCAGGGCAGGAGGAGAGAGATGCCCCTCCCTCGCTTCCCTGAAGGTTCCTGGGTTGGGAATTAGGAAAAAAAAACCAACCCTTTTTTTCTTCTTTCAAACAAGCAAGATTCAGTAAACTGCAGGGTTATCATCCTGGCACCACCGGCTCAGCCCTGAGAGTCTCTCTTCCCTCTGACACTTGGGCATATATTCAAATAAAACCATAAACCCTCGAGGATTATAACAGGGTCTAATAAAGCACTAAATCCATGTGCCGGCACCCTTCTTGCCCGCCTGCCCTCGGCGAGAGGACAGAGGCATGGCATCAGTCCCCGGACGCAGGGGTCCCACACCAGCGGCTCTGGGGAGGTCCATCCTGAATTGCAGCACTCCCGGATGGAGTCCCAGCTCTCATTCACATGCCTTTCAGGGCACGTTATTTAATACTCTGCAGAGTTAAAAATAAATCTTCCCCCTGCCTCCAGCTCTCTCCGCCCGCCTCTTCAGCTGAAGGGTGATTTGTCTGCGTTCAGATACATTCATTCACCATGATCTGGCGATGGGTCTTCCCGTGTCTGCACCATCACCTCCCCGACGCCTGGCTCCAGCCGTGCACGGTTCCCCCCGCAGGGACAGATGGCCGTCGGGGGCAGCGGCACAGGGACAACCGCAGAGTCCCGGGGCTGCAGCAGCCGTTCCTGCGGGCTCCTGCCTGCCGTTCCCGTTGGGAGTCAGGGGAATGACGGGAGGTGGATGTCGGCAGCCAACAGGGTCCAGACCCGCTCCGGTGAAGCTGATCTTCCCTGGATTTGAACCTGGAGCTCTGCTGAGTCTCAGCATTCAGACCTGATGCTTGAATCCATCAACCCATGGATGAGGAGGGTCAGTGAAGGAGGCACAGTTGGGGTCGATGGCTTCCCAACAGTTAAATCCATCCATGCTCTCCAGCCAAAGTCACTTTGACTGTGATGATTTAGGAAGCAGGAGCCAAGACCAGCTCTGCTCCAGCCTCAAGGGCTTCAAGAGAAACAGTGAGCGAGGTCCTGCAGYCCCCAGGGATGGGGCAGCCTGCAGCCATCTGCTGACAGAAGGACATAGTGCCGGGACAGGAACCACCCCAGGTGACAGGGACCAGGGACAGTGCCACACACGCCATGCCCAGGAGACATCACCTTGCACCCCAGGGAACATGCAGCCACATTTCCCTGCCTCTTTAAAAGCTGATGGGTCTGTTTTGGCCCCAAATGTGCCATCCTCCAGCTTTTGTCTTCTGCCCACAGCAGAAAAGCAGGACAAGACACTCTCAAGGGGACCCTGCGCTTCTTCCCTTTTCATTGCACAAACTGATCCGATTTCCCAGCTCTTAAATACCTGGCCGCTGCAGCAGATTCCTCCTGGTCAAACACTGGCCAAGACTGCGCGGGACAGTCCTACKGCACGGCACTGCTGGGGTGGGAGCATCGCGTGTCCACGCTCCATCCTCCCAGCTGAACTGCAGCCCTCAGGCAGCCTCCTCTGGGATGGGGCAGAAAGGCAGCGAGGGGTGAGAAACGCCCGATACAACCTGAGCCAAGGCAGCAAACAGGGGGAAAAAAATGGGGGAAAAAAATGGGGAAAAAAAGGATGAAAGCTGAGGTGGACRCATTCAGAAGAGAAATGCAGCACGTACTCTTCATGGCAAGTTAATTAACATCAGACAATGACCTGTGGCATGGGGAACCCCCCTTGTGTGTTCTCACAAAGACCAGCCGAGGCTCAGCCCTGAGTCAAGGGCTCGAGGCTGGTTTCAGCCTTGGCAAAAACAGTCAGGGCAGACCATTGCCTTCTGGCCTAAACCCTGGGGCTTGGGGCGCAGCAAACAGTCAGCCAGGCAGGGGTTCCGTGGCTGTAGGGCAAGATCTGGCAGAAGCTGAGGTCCCCCCCTGAAGCTGAGGCAGGGTGCAGGCACCCTTGTGTTGTCCCAGCAGTCAGCCAGAGGTATATGAGGTACGGATCTAACCTGCTCGAGGACCTGCCACCATCTCATACCACCCTCCTGCCAGCCTCCTTCGGGAGAGGGGACACGCAGCCGGTCTGGTTCCCCCACTGCTGAGCTCTGAATACACTGCGCCTGTCACAGAAAACTCACTCCCTTTACATTTATTTATAGCAGGAGGCTGGATTTTACTCAAAACGTGAAAATAGGATTCAGCAGTAGCCCAATAATTATTTCAAGTGTGGTCATTTTTATTGCCATGAATAAAAAATAAAGCTGCTCTTCTGAAGTTAACGTCTATGGTTTCCCCGGGTTATATATGAGTGAGGGCCTTGATTTAGTATTGTACAATAGAAAAATAAAACAGAACAATAAATCCCATTCACACAGTTCTTGTAAAAAGCTATCTATTTCAGTTTTGACCRTATAAAAAAACAAGAGAAACTGGACAGGGAATATACAAGCCACATATGGAATTTAAACAAATTTTACCAATTTCAAGTGATCTGGGTAAGGGTTTAATAGTCGGTGGTACAGCCAAAACCAAATTCCTTTCAATTCCAAATTTTCCTTCCTCCCCAAAGAAGGGGGGGCTGGAAAAAAGCTGTACAGCGAGACCAGGCAGACATTACAGCCTGCGAGAGGGCAGCTTGTCACATCAAGCTGCTTCAAYGTTTTCCCACTGCCACAAGCGTGAGGGGGGCTGGCACCGGTGAGAAGCAAGTCAATCCGACTTCTGTAAACCAAGGATCGCGAGGGCTCGAATCCCACCATCTCCTCGTCGGCTTCACTGGATCTCCCCCATATACAGTCTTTTGTCGCTGGATGCGGAGAGTACTGAGAGAGGGGGAAGGGAGGAATATGAGAATTAAACACAACAGTTTGAGACCTCCTCTAACGACACATCATTTGAATTGAACTACTCATTTCACTTGCTGTAAGTGATCTAGAAAGCCAAATTTCATTTGCTCCCCAAAACCGCTTCATGGACACCTAATCACACGCTGTGCGTTGTGGCTGCCATTCCCCCGTCCCAAGGCAGGCATAACGGTGTACTGCCTGTAATGTCTAAGCATTAAAATAGTAAAGAGAGGCGTATAAACATGCTGTTAACGCTCTCAAGCATCCTGAAGCTACTTTCATTGCAAGGAACGTTCAGATTGCAAACCTGGCACTGCCGCCGGGGACTGCATGCCACTAGAGGGCACAGGCTGGCCAGGAAAGCCTTGCCGGGACGTTATTTTATCAGAACAGGCAAAATGCAGCTGGCACCCAACTACAACACGCCACTGAATCACCTTCATTCAGAAAAGGCTCTTCAGGGGATTCAAGACACAAGCGTCAAAAGAACGACCCAGAAGCACTGCTCTTGACACTGACAATGGTTTCATTCGAATCCAGGAGAGATCTGGGGGATTTCTACATGAACTCACAGACTGGTGTCTGTCATCCTGCCACATTTTGGCTCCCCGTATACCCTCCCGTGCAGATGAGTATCGTGGAGCGGGTGCAGCGATTTACAAGATGAACGTTCCCAGATGTTAACAGAAATCAATTGCATAACTCGCATGCAACGTCTGGATAGGTTTTTAATTTTTATTTTAAGCTGAGTGATTGATTCACAAAGGGGAGCTCAGCAGAATACAATTGCAAACAATCCGCTCTTCCAGCACAGTCTCCGATCTGAAGATCTGAAGACRGGGCAATGAATAACCAAGGAACAAACCCATAACTCACTGCCCTGCTGCAGACACTGTCATCCTCAGCACAACCGAGCTCTTGGCTTCGCTTCGGGGTTGACTCTTGTCAATTTTTGGCTGGAGCAATGCAGTGACCTGGCCGATGGTGCAAGTGTTTCCATAGGAACAAACAGCACCCTGCGGTCCCGCCTGGGCCGCACACTGTGCCAAGAAACCTGGTCTCAGCTAATGCATAGTGGTTAAAATGGTTCTGAAAAAGCCACCAGTGCTGATACATGGCGCCACGTGCAGGACACCTCTAGAACGGGGACAAAACCTGCTGCACAAAGAGCCTTGTTTGCTTCCTACAGCTTTTGGGTAAGTTAAGAGAGCCCAGGCTGGAGACATGCTCCCAAGTGATCGCTGTCCTCATGTGATCACCAAATGTATGGTTATAACCCCGGTGTCCAAACCGGGTACCCCAAAACCTTTTTGCACAGCCCTTGGGAAGTCTGGACAAGCCCTCGGCAGTGGCAGCCAAGCCACGGGTGACCAAGAGCCCAGACCACCAGCCGCGCTGCTGCTGTACGGGTGCCCCCACCCAGGTCTCCTCCTGGGCAGGACACAGAAGCAGAGCCCCCACGCTCAGCCCAGGACCCCAGGGCACACGCAGCCCAACTCCTCTCTGCAGCAGAGGAGCAGGCAGGAGTCTGCTAGCCCTAAATTTGTCTCTGATACTCGGGGCTCTGGGCCACAGGCAATTTTGGGGCTGTTTTCCAGAGGATCAACAGTTCAGCCAGCCCTGAAACTAYTTCCCCAGCTGACTTGAGGTGGGGAGGACTTACTAATGGGTTCCTCCGGATGGAAAGCCAGTTCGTTCACCGACCCAGCATGGCCTGGCAGCTTGTACAAAATCCTCCTGGATGTGGTGTCCCACACGTAGACAAACCTACAAGAGAGTCATTATGAGTGCAGGCATTTGAGAAGGGAAAGCAGCTGCCCCCCACACCAACGGCTTCTTCCTGCAGTGGTTCACCACCCGGGCTGAAATAGATGCAGCTCTTAGTGTGGATAAACAAGGAGCTTCTCAGGAGCAAAATGCTGCACTGCCAAATCCAGAAGAGCAGAGGTCTGAGCAGCTAGGAGCTAATGTGTCAACTTTGTGTTAAAAGCCTCACCACYGTCATGGCACGGCAGCCCCATCTCCCCCCTCAGGGCAYGGAGACCCATTTGAAAGCGTGAGGYGATAGAGACCCTCAATATAGCAGCAATACAGTGGGCTAAGGGAGAAAATTAGCGCTGGGAGTGGGAAGGAGGGTTCTCACCCTCGCAAATACCTACCTGCAAGCCCGGCAGTCACCCTCGGTTCAAGATGGCAGCCAAGCGGCGAGGAGGAGCTCGGGTGCTCCCCCAGYGCCTGCTACAGTGCAATCCCTCACAGCCAACAGCTTTATATACAGATTTCTTCCTGCTGTGCCATTAAAGTCATGATTCCCTTCCTAGCATTTATTAGGGGGCCGATCAGATTGCACCGAGCCCTTTGGTTAACCTCCTGCAGGCCTTGCCACGGGCTCCCACCGCTGCCCGAGCACGGCACCTTGGCTGAAGGGCAGCGCGGAAGCCACCAGGATCCTTCAGGCAGGAGGTCAGAAAGAAACTGCGGGCACCAGGCATGGATCAGCTTTCACATTACTCTTATAAATGGTCTCAGAGAGTTGGGGAAACAGTGCCTTGCTGCAAATCACACTGTACCTGCTTGCCCTCCATGGCTGTTGATTGCCGCCTGCATGGTGCAGCGGCCACATACAAGCTCCACCGGGAAGCAGAGCGATGCTTTGACCCTGTTACGGTAAGCATCCGTAGGAGCGAGTGGGGTTTTTTAATACATCAAAACGAGAAGAGCCCTGAGCAACATCCTGCAACCCAGGTAAAGCAATGCCGCACCCCACCTGCACGTGAACGCCGCATCCCTCCCTCCCAAACACAATGGCGTTGCCATGTGAAATGGCATTTGTTACAAGGTTCACTGCTCTGCAAAAAAATCGGTGGCTCGGGAAAGCTGCCAGTTCTGGATTACGCTCACTCTGCCTTCTCATTTTGCTCTTTAGGGAGGTGACTGGCAGCTAAAATGAAATCTGCCGAGGCAGAAAAGGGAAGCGGCAGGGCAGTAATTGGCCAGGTTTGGCATGAAGGGCAGCTCTGCTGCCCGCACGCCCCAGAGGCATCGCTATGGCTATTTACAGGGGACTGCAGAGGGTGAGGGCACGGGGGGACAGCCYGTAAAACACGTGTAAAAGCAATCTACTGCATTACACTCCTCCAAAGGAAGGTCGCTGCAAATGCCACTGCGCATCCCCATATCTCACCCGCATGAATTCAGGCATGCTGGGGATCAACAGCCCTTTCCATCAGCCCCGCACGCAGCCCAAGCTCTGAATACCAAGGCCGGACCGTTTCAGGCTTATGCAATGCTACCAGCAATGGGTTCCTCAGTTTCACCTGTTCCTTTCCATTTGTCAGGGGTTTGCAGACCGGACGAAGAACAATTTGCTTTTACAATTAGCCTGTCTTTTAGTTGAAATAGAAGTGAGCTTCTTTCCCTCCCCAAAAAGCACTGAATCATTTATAACACTTGCTGGCTAGGTAGAGAGGACGCTGGATACCAACACAGGGCAGATCTGCTTTTTTAGGAGCATTGACTTTCAGGCTGGTGCTGTTCTTTGACTTATTTTCTTTAAACACATAAAAGTGAAAAATTCAAGCCTGCACCTTAAGTCATGAACGTTACTTAAAGCAGCATTTCTCTAAGCAKAACTATTTTACCTAGCAGGCAAGAATTGTATCAAATGCTTTCTCAAAGCACTCTGCTGCCGTGTTTTTAATTCAGTATTGCAAARCAGGCGAGCACTTTAAGTAGTTGATTTTACTATAACCCTTCTGAAGGGCTCAACAGCAAAAAAAAAAATTCAGGTAATTGTCCCTCCAACATACACACACGCTCCACGCAACACAGAAGAAGAAAGTAATCATTGGGGAACTATTTTGTACTCAGACAAATGAAATGTTTGTTTAATCTTGCTTTGCTTTCCCAGCAGATACTCCTCAAAAAAAAAATTTAAAGCTCAGCGATAGCAGAAAGATTTGAGTGGCCTTGTCTAACCTGCCCGGGACCTGGCTGCGTGCTCTTCCCCACGAAAGTCACAACAAAGCTGCTGTCAGACCACAGAGCTAGATCAGCATCTGCAGAACTAACCTAATGGCCTAAGACTTCCAGCCRCACTTTGCCGGCGAGCGGATCAGCCACAGCCTCGGCAGGCTAACACGCAGGCATTCCTCCACCACGCGCACCGCCGTTACTGCCCAGCCGGACTGGAAAGGAGAGTCACGTCTCAGCCACTTGCTGTGACAGCTGGCCCCGCTATATCTGGACAGGGAGAGCTAAAGTTCTCCCTATCCTCTATCAGAAACTCATTAATTTGCTGATTACTACAGCTCCATGCCCTGGACTCCAGCCTGCAGGAATTCCTGTCTCGATGTCACCGAGAGTGCGTCTGGATTTGCTCCAGCAGAGGTTGGTGTCCTTCACAGTGACCTTCAGTGTCTGGCATGGACCCTCTGCCAGCTTCCTCCCTCTACCTGTTTTACTCCTCGGTTGCCTTAGTTTACAGAATATCCCATTTAAAAGTCCAATATGTGCTAATTTAGTCAGATCTTTATTTTTTCTTACTCATTAATTAAAGTAAGGATCAAGAATGATCCTTGGAACACCACTGGTGCCTCCTGCAAGCCGCCATGCAGCAATTTAACTGGTATTTGTCATCCTTATCAGTATAACCCCCACACTACACACACTTCCCCAGACTCCCTGCATCTCGAAGACTCTCACGAGCATCTGCTGGTACGACCACAAGGGACCTAGTCCACTGACAACCACGCTCCTGTCATCTGCTGGTCCTAGTGTTGGATCCCATGGTTGAACGTAAGCAGTAATGCAGATCTCCAGTCAGCTTTTGACAATAGTAAGAAGATTTTACAACTACATGGTGCTCCTCTACTGACACAAAGGCAATATAAAGACATTGCTACTGTAATCAGGGCAGACAATGCTCACAGAAGACCACAGAGGGTTGTTTGGGTCTTCACACCTCTACGCACAACTCTGAGTCTTCAGATTAATTTTAGACATGATCCAACTCATTTCAGGAGTGCCTGCAAAACGATTTGGGATTGACGGTAACGGAGGAATGCAGTGGTAACTCACCTGTCGGCCGATCCCCCTGCGATTTTACTCCCATCTGGRGACCAAGAGCACCTCAGAAGATTCTAAAATAAAAAAGCGTGCACAGATCTATTTCCAAAGGAAGACTTAATTTTCCCCTTCTACTTGAATTAAAATCACCACGAGACTTTAAATATCATGAGCACCACTTTAATGATCTCCCTTCGGAAGATGAGATGGTAATTACAGGTTTTATTTTATTGCTGGAAACATCCAGTGCCTTGTTATTTTACACAAAGTAGATAGTAAATGTAGGAAATACTTAATTTACAGCTAATTATAGCTGAACCGAGCAAAGAAATCTTGTTATGGCGGCTTTAATTGGAATCCCACTTTGTGCGTTAATCTTTCTTTGAGTTCTTATTAAAGCTTTTCTGGTTTAAAYTTGAATTTAAAAAACAATTTACAGAAAAGTTAAGAGCAGCAGCATTTTACAATCATGTTTCGGTCTGCAGTACACTCACCTTTTCAAAATTATGTACGTTCCCCTGGAAAATCTTTACACATCTCTCTTTAGGGGCAAACGGTCGCACATCCCAGATGCGAACTGCAACAGAGAGCTCACAGTAATTAGCTGAAGATGGCAGAGGCATGGGGGCAAGGTCAGCGTCTGGAAGCATTCCTTTTCCTAAGACATGTTGCTAACGAGCTAAGACCTGGTCATGCTCCTTGTTCTCTCCATGCCTAGGTTTCCCCAGAAGCAAAAGGAAACCAGAAGCTTTCCCCTGCAGAAAGCTTTGATATGAAAGGTCAAATGCAGAAATTTATAATCACACCAAGACCACTGCCAACAGGAGGGGAAAAATCCAGAACAACTATTACACAACCGAGCCACCACCTCCTTATATGAGCATTTGCTTTATTCTAACACGCTCCATGATAACGCTTCTAATCAGATCAGCTTCGCTGAGCACCCCCACATGGGAGACAGGCAGTTTGGAAAATGTGCTGTCATTCCCTGCTGCAGGGAAACAGCCAAACCGCCCTGACAAGAGCCAGACCGAGACTGTGTTCAACTGTCTGCGCAAATTACGTGTGCCATAGCTTGTGTCCTCACTGCCCTTTGGGAGACACGACAAACCCTTCTGACGCAGCTGCTCTCTCCCTGCAAAGGACGTGACTGTCACCGGTGTAACAACAAGAATTCAAGCTTTATCTCTGGAGCCAAACTCCCTTCAGCCCATCCCCACATCTGGCTCTTGTTTTTCTACGTCGAACAATTTGAGCTGTTCCTTTCATAATGCCATGCAAAGCTAGCGTAAGAGAGCAGCGCCTGACAGCTGTCTGCACAGCTGTGCTCCCACATCAGGTAGGACGTACCCGTGTTATCCATTGCGTTGGAGAGCAGGTAGGAGCCTTCCGAACTCAGACTGAGGCCTGTCACCGAGTCCGCGTGTCCTCTCATCGTGTAGGTGAGCTTGTTCTGGCGAAGGTCCCACACCTTTCAGACACAACATTGTGGTTTAACAAAAAGACAGCCATGACTRTTGGAACTGCTGTTTCCAAAGCGTTTCACACAGGTACTGATCAGTCAGCTGACGACATCAGCTTTTGATTTTGGTTGATRTGGTCTGAATGGCTAAAATACAAGGTTAGAATTCTGTATGCGTTGCAGGAATTTGCCCCTTAGAAGACTTCTTACCRAACGTGTCCAACCACCAAGGAGTTAAATGTCAGCAGCCCCATGCATGCAGGAATCCCTCTCTACCTGTCTATAGCTCCCCCAGCTCCCAAATTCCACTGACTGATGGCACAGAGCAGCAGTTGTCCAATCCCCAAAATTTCACGCTGTTCTTTCCTGAAGAGTTACTGCCTTTCAAGGGGCAGTCGGAACAGATCTTATGTCAGTGCTACACTTAGCGATGGCCCTCTGACAAGTACATGCTCCCCATGCCTAGGTAAGGCTGGAGCCCGAGGCTAAAAGGACAGTAAGACAGACTGAACCGTACAGCTATCAGGAGAATCTCAGTTACCAGCTGAATGAAACACTGAGACCGCTCTTAAATAAGAACTTTCCACACTARCAGGTGACAAAGTAAGTGGCAAACTGGAGCAGAGGGCAGAGAGTGTGGATGTGTCACCACATTTTCTTTAGTTTACCTCATATATGGCTCTAGAGCCTCCGGGACGGGYGCAGGCTGCCAGAAGAGCCAGCATACCACATCGGCTCCAGCGGGTGACAGCAGTGCTGGGGCGCCTGGCCAGGAATGCCAGGGCTGCCCAGGCTGTCACATGGCAAACAGCCCTGGAGCAACTCCGTCAGAGTTTATTGGCCCTATATCAACAGCGAKGTCAGACACAGCAGGTCTGCGTGGTTCTTGTGACTGTAAAATTAACTAACAGGCTTCCACATTTGTCCTTGAGTCTTGCACACTGCTACAAGCAAGATGTGAYGGGATGGAAAAGGTGTGCATGGTCAGAAAGGCACACGAGGACACGGGTGTCCTACCTTAATATCGTTGTCGATGCCTCCGGATATGATCTGATCACTGGTGTCATTGAAAGTTACAGCCAAGACCTGGTATGTGTTCTGAAATGTCTGGACAGCAGCTTTTTTCCTGATATCCCACAGCTGAAAAGACATGGCAGTTGTGAAAGTTGCATAGAGATATTTAATGATAAAATTACAGGAAGTTGCACAGATACTTGGCAGAGACTCAGAACACTCTCCTGAAATCCCCTCTTTTAGATCTTAGGAGCTCTCTGTAAAAAACATAATAAAAGTCTGGTGTGGTTGGAGCACAGGAGTGCGGGGGAGGGAAGAAGGGGCTAGCGTGCGAGATTTCATTAACAGCTTGCCTTTCTCATGCTTCGTTAACRCAGTTCAGTGGAAAAAGTACAACTGAGCAGACGAATCTTCTTAATCCCCCCCAAAGAATTACAGAAAAAAAGAAGCAGTCAAATTTTATTTCAAATTTTTTATTTCTGAAATTAAAGTAGTTAGATAATGAAATTATAAGAGTAATGAAAGGCTGAATTTAGCCCACTTAAATGGGAAGTCCCCAAAAATTCTTTCAGAGATCCTATCCTACTTTCATTCCAGACCATCTCCTTACACAATATACTGACCTTCACTGTCCCATCATCACTGCCTGTACAGACAAGCTGGGGTCCTCGCCTCGCTGGGTAACAGGAGTTAACGAACGAGGTATGGCCCTTCAGCCTCTTCACTCTCTCTCCAGTCTCACTATCCCACACAGCCACGGTTTTGTCTGTGGATGCTGAGAAGAGCATGCTGCGAAGAAGAATCACCATGAGGTTCTCAATTTCAGAAACATTTCTCCCCTCCCACTTTTTTACTCTCAAGTTTGGCGATTAAAACTGGAAATATTCAGTGGGAATACGCTGTGGAGAAGAATCTCCCCCACATGCCAAGACAAAGGTGGTGTTTCAGAGGAGGCTGACTGACAGTGGGGCAGCTATGCTGGAGGCACTCCCATTAACCCCCATTTCTAGATACATATAAATTCGTTTTCTGCCTCCTCAAACACTATCTGGGATGAACACAGGAAGGAAAGCTCAGTGGCAATAGCTCAGATGCAATAGCGGAACGGCCTTTTAAATTAACAAACATCTCACTTGTTTTCTTTTCCTCCCCAGCGTCTCCCAGATGATCGACACTAACTTTCCTCTGTTCCTCAAGATTGAAATCGAGGGCACTGGTGGGTCACAGGTGACACCAGACCCTTTGCTCAAGCTCAAGCAGGCTCCACTCCTTATCTGGGAAAGCCATACTACAAGCATTCGCCGTACGTGGACTGAGCGGGGGCAATGACGAGGTGCTCTAAGGGACTCCGGCCAGCAGAAAGCATCTTCCTTCAGCAAAAGCCAGGCCTGAGGCCAAAAGCCATCTGCACGCCACTTACCTGCCGTCTGTGTTATAGTGCAGCTCCATAACCGCCCCGCTGTGTCCCTTCAGGGTGGCGTAGTTATCACAGTCCCCGTAGACGTTCCACAGCACTGGGGGRAAGGAAGGCAGAGGTAAGTACAGGAAACAGGGAAACACCTCCCTGCTGTGGATGGAGCCATCCTCTGGGAATTCAGCAAAACGAACTACGTACCATCGCCACTATCGTCTCCAATCCGGGACGATGCATAGCAATAAAGAAGCATCATGTGAGCCCCGGAAGAACAGACAGCTGATTTGAGCTGATTTATAGTTTTAGATCAAGCTGAATTTATTAAGAAAAGTAATAATCTTTACCTCAGCAACCCAAAGCCTTAAAGATCACATTTCTGCAGACTGCTGCAGTCAAACACAGACTGACGGTAACCTCTGCGAGGGGCCTGGGAACGCAGGGCCGCGACCAGCAAGGCGCGTTACCAGCCCCGTCTGAGGAAGGGTCTACACCACCTGGACRGTGAGCTGCCAGAGGAGCTGGAAGAGGTTTCTTGCACCCCTCCTGGTGAAGCACTCCACGCTCAGGCCCCCGCGAGCTGAGAGCCGAGATAAAACCCCATCRCAGCACAATGGCCTGAATCGCATGAGCCCCAGCCCCGTGCAGCACTGGCTGGGACAGCGGTGCCTGGTACTCACGGATGAGCCTGTCGAAGCCGGCGGAGGCGAGGGTGTTGCCGTTGGGGTGGAACTTGCAGCAGTACACCTCTCCTTCGTGCCCCGAGAGCAGCATGATGGGGGCCTGCAGGGAGGAGCAGCGCGGTGGGCCCTGCGGGAGGCAACAGGGGAGCCGGGTGAGGGGATGCTATGGAGAAGAACAAAGGGCACCGCCAGCACCCCCCGCCCCCGCCATCCCCTCCCGGGCCTT
>JAYKAV010000045.1:507482-546168 GCA_035582835.1 Phoebastria nigripes
GCTCGATCATCGCCGCCGGCCGCCCGCGCCCGCCCGCTCCGCCCCGCCCTCCCGCTCCCCCATTGGTCAGCCGCGCCGCTTCCTGCCGCGCCGACTGGCGGAGCGCGCCGGATGGCCCGCCCTCTTTCACCTTACTTCCGGCGCGCGGGTGACGGAAGAGAGGCGCCGGGTGCCGGTGGGCGGTCCCCGCGCGGATTGGCCGCTGGCACTCGAGGGAGGGCGCCGCCTAACACGTGTAACGCTGATTGGCTGAAGGCCGCCACCCGCCATCATTGCGCGCGGCGATTGGCGGAGTGAAGAGGTGCCTCAAGGTGTGTGTGTGGGGGGGGCTTGTGTGGAGGGAGCAAAATGGCGGCGACCGGAGGGGGCGAGTGATGGCGGCGGTGGGGTGGTGCCGCGCCGGGCGCTGACGGGCCCCGGCTTCCTTGCGGCCGCCGGGCAGGGGCCGCCCCGTCTTACCGCGCCTGTCCAGGTCGGACCTGTACCGGGCCGGCACCGCGGCCTCGGGCTCGGGTCCTGCCCAGCCGCGGCCTCGCCCCCCCCCCCCCCCCCCCCGAGCCGGTGCGGGCCGCTAAACCCCCGGGTGTGAGGGCAGAGACCGGCGGGGCGCGCTGTGACGGGCACGGCGGGGCGCTCGGGGGTCGGTGCCGGGTTGTAGCCTAAATCAAGATGAAATAATCACTGTTGCCTGCTAATAGGTCTGTCCGCAGGTGGTTCCATGCGTTAATTAAATATTTCTTTTCAAGGCATCTCTCTGAACTCGGGTGGTGAATATGCAATAGCCCGGGGTGAATTCAGCTGGCATTGGCGGGACTGTCGGATCGCCTCTCGCCGGGACCCCGCGAGGCCTTCAGCGATGGAGCCGCTGCCTGAGCTCTACGCCATCTTCCAGGGAGAGGTGCGCGGCGCCGCTGCTGCAGCCGTGACCCTGGCAGACGTTATGGCCTGTGGCGTGCTGCTTTGTCTCTTTGTTTTGTTGGTTTAGGCACTGCTTAGTTCAGTGGCAGTTTGGGTAACTGACAGTTCTGTACCACATATATACACACCTACGCATATGTTTCTGTGTGTTTATGTACATAGATATAGATATATATGATGTATATATTAAGGGGTTACCTGAATAATGTAGGAGCGGTTGGCTGACCGCACCTGCTCCAGAGTTATCAAGCATTGCAGTGTCTAACCTGCCTTGAAATCTAAAGCTGAAGGAAAGCAGGAGAACTGTGTAGACTTTTTGTGCATGTTCTAACCTGCCGTTTGCAAACGGGTGTTTTGTGAAGGGCTTTGCCTCAGGTATTGTGTTGATTTTCTTCACAGGTTGCTACAGTGACGGAATATGGGGCATTTATAAAAATTCCAGGCTGCAGGAAACAAGGTTTGTTTCTCTTATTTTGTTCAGACGTTGTTTCACATTGGCGTGTTTGAGCCAAGCAGTCGTCCTCGGAATTAAAGGCTTGCTAGCTTTTAGAAAAAGCTCAGAAAAGGTTTTTTTCTTCTAAATTAAGAAGGCATTGAGGTTCTCGGAAAGTATTTAGAATATGATGGTACGTTTGCATGAATACCAGAAAGACTCAGAGGGCTTTTTGGTAACTTCAGGATATTTTAGAGAATCATTTTAAGGTCTTGGACAAACTATAGAAAGTTTCTACAGTTAGATAGTTTGCCCAACTTGTTTCTTTTATGGCCAATATAAATGAGTTAAATAAAAAAGGCTGAAATGAAGCTCAAATAAAAAATAAACCGGAATAGCTGACTTAAAGCTCCATCTACATTTGTGGGAAACCTGCAAAGTCAAACAAACGCATTTTACAAAAGAAGCAGCTTACGGTGGATGTTCTGTCAGGTGCTGGTAGGCCCACGAATAACCCCTTCTCCGCTCCCCTCTTGAAGTGCCCAGKCACCGTAGTGCCAGTTCTAATAAAAGTTTTTGGACAGAAGCGTGGCTGCTGGAGGGAAGTTGCTTTGAGACACAAATGGGCCCTGAAACATGAGCTTGAACAGCAAGGTGTGTTTCCATATTTATCCTCCCTTGTATAACTCTTAGCCCATATGTCATTCGTGCAAATTAAAAATACAGTTCTGGGGCTGTGTGACCTTGCAAGCGCAGGAGATCAGGGCAGCCTTGGTGTTTCATGCTTGTGACTCTGCCAGCAAAGTATTGTTGCCATCAGTGTTGCTGATGTGTGAAATGRGCTCTTTACTCTCCGGTGCTTGGAGTGGCCTCAGAGGACAGGCAGGAAGGGAGAGGTGTTAGTGCCTGCTACAGTTTTCCGTACGGGYGCCTGATATTGTGAGTACAAAGGCGTTGCTTTGGGGGCCTGCTTCTCTTAATTTGATACTTGATGAGCTTTTATACGTTTGATTGATGCAGCTAGTTGGTTCTGACCCACRAAATGTCCTGGAGGAAAGGAATGGTTAGTTTTGCTTAGGGCAACCGTTGGATATGTTCCCTGTCTCCCAGAGCAGTGGTCTCCAAACGTTTTTGATTGTGCACTCCCAGTGCATGATCAGTTAAAATCAGTTAACCGTATCGGTTAAAAATTTCTTGAGCACACATCTCCCAATATATGTATATTTGTTTATAAATTATATACATGTACTACTGTACTGATGTTACATACATTATAAAACATATTCAAAAATAGAAATTAAAAAAGGATGAGCTAAAGATGAAATAAGGTCTATTAATTTTTTTTTTTAAATTATTTTATTTGTTAATGGTACAAAAATATTTTCTTCCCACACCTCAAAGGATTGTCTCGCATYCACCCCACTTTGGAGACTGCTGTCCTAGAGGGCAAAACTGAGATTCAGTGGAGACTTGTCTATATTTTTTCCCTTTCTTCTCTTCCAAAACCACGACCAGGCCTTGTGCATAAGACTCAYATGTCCTCCTGCCGCGTGGATAAACCATCAGAGATAGTAGATGTCGGAGACAAAGTATGGGTGAAGCTTATCGGAAAAGAGGTAACATTAATTCTTGTTTCTTTAGTGCCATGTAGATAAAATAGATGCAAAAACACTGAGAACTTCTGCGCACAGAGGCTGTGTGTTCCTGTTGCTTTGTCGGGGTTTGATGGGCTCTGTTTCACAGACAGGTGAATTCTCTTTATCTCCAGATGTGACTTCAGGCACATCACTTCTGTGACTTGCAACAATGCAGTTCAGAAAAAGGGACTTCATAAAAGCTGTTGGATTAAAAGCAACAAAACGCTTCCCTTTCTTCCCCTGCGCACCCCTTCGCAGCTTGTATCACCTTAACTCTGTGATTTGGTGGCTAAATGAGCAGTTTGAGAGGATCCCAAAATAAGAACTGATATAAACACAGTTCATTAACTGTTTTGAGAGACAGGCACGTTCTTAGAAGAAGCTGAGATTTTTGTTTGTTTGCTTTCGAGAAAGTATCGGTGGCAGTGAATTCTGCCCAAGAGAAAATGCAGGGGCTTTTTGTTTGTTTGTTTGTAAGAGCATGATACTTTTCCCCCCCCCCCCCTACAATCTACGTTGCTTTTTCTTCTCCAGAAGATGTGACAATAGGCGTATCGTCTGTATTTAAAGGTTACTTGGAACAAAAACTAAAGGCTCTTGCTTTGGTGAGCCATGGAAACAAAGCAAGCTGACTGTATTTAGTTGGTATCAAGGTGGAAGCGTTCAGTTCAAAGTTGCACAGGATTTGGCCATAAATGCTTCGCATTTTTTCTGAAAGAAGATAATTGGATTGATGTACAAAACAAGGACTTAATTTTGAGTGAGATAAGGGAAATGGGTTGAGAAACTTGGTCTTATTTACACAGTATAGAAAAACTATATGAAAGACTTTACAACTTCTTTTTAGCCATCTGTGGTGTGCTTTTTTAAAATTCTGTTTGTTTGTATAGATTTCTATTAAGCCACTGTTTTCTTTATCTGGAACACAGTTGTTGGGTTCCTGGCTGCTTTGCTGTAGAGGCAAGGGGCAGAAGCGTGTTGGAGGGGTGGRCAGCAGCAGAGTTCGTTGCTAGATTGCCTGCAAATAACTGCATAGGTGTCATAAACAAACAAAACAGAAATACCTTCAATAGCAGCGTTGGTGAAAATGCAGAAAGTTGTAAGAAAGGCTTGAAAAAACCCCAAACATACAACTTTTGCTCTTGCTTCCGAAGTGATAATGTGGCAGTCAAGGACTTACTAGGATTCAGAAAAGAGTAAGCCCCTAATAGGGATACTTAAAACGTCTTTAGTCTCCTAAGAGGATTGAAATGGGAAAAAGGATATAAAGTTTTATTTTTCAGGATGCAAGTTGGCCAAAGTACTGGTCCTGGGGGAACTGCCTTGGGGGTGGATGATTTGAGAATTACAGCAAAGCTTCCAAACATGCACTTTCTTCTACAGCTCTTGGGTTTGGTCATATTGAAAGCAGAATGTTAATCTGAACGGACCTATAGTTTGATCTTGTCTTATTACTGAGATAGCTGCTTAACAGAAGCTGTTTCATTAGCTAGAATACTCTAAATGCAGCTACAAAAGAATAGAACAAAAGCACTTTCATGTAGTATCCTTTGTGGTTCTGCTCTTTGCTAACCAACAATTCCCTTCCTTCTCTACAGGCCTCCAGACACAGTGTATTGATTAACATGATTGTCATTTACTTTTCTCATTCCATATCTTCCTCTTTCAGATGAGAGATGACAAACTGAAACTCTCCCTCTCCATGAAGGTTGTTAACCAAGGCACGGGAAAAGACCTTGATCCAAACAATGTTTCCCTTGAGTAGGTAAATCTACTGAGCGGGATATAACAGATCGAACAGGTTGCTACTGCCTGCTTTTCCCCGCCTTTCATTCCTGGCTTTCCTGCCATACTTATTCTCTAGGTCCCCCCTCCTTTGGAGGGTGAGGGGGGCTTTTCCTGAGCCCCCCAGCAATGCGCTGGCTGGCTGGAGGGTTGACTGAAGGCACTCCCTTGGCTATGCTGCCTAAAGGCAGGCAGGAGCTGGAGGAGGCTGCAGTGAGTTCCAGCCCTTCACACCGTGGCAGGATTTTCATTCCTGCGTTGTCATGGCCGTGCGCTTGTACTGGAAGGACTGTTCATTCCAGCTGGGGATTTGTCTTGCTTTCACATACTACGAAATCAAATCTTAACTGCTCGGATGTTTCAGAGCTTCCTTGTCTACCTTTTTTTGCGACTCTTGCAGGTGAAATAAAATTGCTTTATTTTCATACTGCACAAGTATATATATGTATGTATATTCACATACAAAATACAGATGTTGGTACAAAGGACGTAACTGCAGCTCCGCACGTTTGTCTGCTTTGTGTAGAGAGCGCTCAGTTAATCTCAGAAGTAGATGATGACGGGTAATATGCTGTTAACATTGTGGTTTATTCTAATGAGCAGTGTTCTTTGGTTTAGCTAAGTGGTGCTTTTAGAGCAACATTTGAAAAAACTTGTGTTTGATCGTGTCCATATAAATATACAGGGTTAAAGATGAGAGTGGATTGAAAATGGAACTGTCCTTCTCTTTCCAGTCAGGATGAGAGGAAAAGACGCATGTTCAGGGACTACACGAGTCAGAAGATCACTCTTGAAGCTGTCTTGAACACYGTGTGCAAGAAATGTGGTTGCAAAGGTATGTTCATGCAGCGTTGTCTTTTGGTGTAGCCTTGTTCTACAGTGACCTGTAGATAGGATTGTATTGACATCTGTCTCATGGTTGTCTATAAGGACTGAATTTTGCTTCCATGTGTCTCTTTTAGAGGAGAACTACATTTTCTGTCACTTGTTATGAAAAAGAAAGACTTAGCTGAACTCCTTTTATAAAGGTTTGTTTCTTAAAATCGCATCCCTTTGAGCTTCCTGTAAAGAACCTTCCTACTGAGTACAGGTTCAGTACAGGTTCCCTTCTTGCAGTATTTGTGTTAATGTCTCATATAGCTGAGGTCTCATCCCAGTTTTGCATTTTAAGAAATAAACATATGCCTTCACCAGATAATTTCAGTATGAAGAACAATCAGTGGAAATTACTTGACTGATCAGTTGTTGGGAACACAGTGTTAGCTTGTGAGCAGTGTCTTAGAGCTGAAAACAAGTGTTTGTTTTTTTTTTAACCTGGTGAAATTTTTGCCTTTTGCCTAGTTCAGCAATAGGAAGTTGGCTTATGTGATGCCTTTTCAGTAGCTTTTTGCAAGTTGCTGAGGCATAAAGTAGTTTTTTGTATATGGAGTTTTTGCTGCACCCTACTTGTCTTAGTTATTTAGCCATAGAGTAAATAGTTAAGCTGGAGTTAGTGCTATTCTGGAGAAGGTTAATAACGAATATGGTTCTCTGTAGTGGTAGATAACTATCTTTAAAATACCATTTTAAAGAACCCCCAAAACTTTAAACTGGATTCTGCGYATTCCAGTCTGCTTTTTAATGATGATGTCTACTCATAACAGGCAGGCAGATGCTATCTGTCTGCAGTTTCCGCTACAACTGTTAGTAGGTCAACTTTGATGTCTCCAGAGTAGACAGGGTAGAACCAGAATGAGCTGATTTCCTCCATATTTGTGGCTTTGCTCTCATTTACCAGGTGCCTGTCACACCAATTTACTCCCTTTGCTGTACGCTTTTCCATGCTGCTTAAGCCCTTGCACAGACATGTTTCTACCAATTTCCCTGTTCAGACAAGAGTGTCTTAGTTTTTTTGCCTGACTAATCTTTCCAGAATGACCCGGGTTGCGTTTGCTCCCCAGCTTGTTTAATCAGGGCATGTTAAACTAGCTGAAATAATAGGACAAAAAAATGTACAGTGTAGATTCTCTTATTGTGACTAATTATAAAAAGATCATTGGCAGCACTTCAGGTGTCTGAAATGCATTTTTTTTTCTTTTTTTTTTTTTTTAAAAAAGGGGGGTGGGTTGCTCCTTCAAACACTATTTTACAGGTCATTTTGCCAAGGAGTGTTTCGTGCAGCCTGGAGGTACCAAATATAGCCTCATTCCAGAAGAGGATGAAGAGGAGGTAGCAGCAGCAGGATATGAAAGAGATAAAAAGACCAGCCTGGCTGACGATTCTTCAAAAAAAAGGAAAAAGGTATGAGGTGCCCTACTGCTGGCCTGGAAGAGTGAGCCAGATAATTAGTTCYGTATAGTTACATCTGTGATTTACTACAGCAATGTGGTTATGAGTAGCCAGTTCTGGGCTGAGAAGGTGGCTCAGTTTTGTGCAGATTCTGTAGCAAAACAGGAATCTCCTCTTTTTAGTAATTCTTATACTTTCTCCCTTTATTCTTGTTAAACTGTCTTTAAGATGGTTTTGTGCTATAATGCACAGCCCTCAAAAGAGATTTCTTACAGTGAGAAAAGGATTTTTTTTTTTTTTTTTTTCTTTTTCCTTCTTGGCCTTTGTGAGGCTCTATAGAAATTGCTTCAATTTCCTGAATTTCTGTGATTCTTGCCAATAACCCTGTTTCCCCTCCCTTCTCACTGCTCTTGCCATAACACCTGTCTTTCATCTGAACTAAATGCCCTGCTGCCTTGCTTCAGCAGGTATCCGGACCCAGGCAGTGCAATGTGAACTAGGCTTATCTGCACATGCCAGGGGAAAATCGCTGGTTGTATTTGCACAGGGAGCGTACTCCATTTGCAGGCTCTAAAGCAATTTTTGTCTGTGTGAAAAGGTCTCTCACCTCTTGACATTTTATGTCCAGTGTTTGAACTCTGGCTTCAGAGTGTGCTGGTATAAAACGCAGGGGAGACGTGAATCCAAAACAGGAGTGTTTGGTGGTCAGTCTGTTTAGACAGCAATGATTATTCCAATTCTGGACGTCAGTAAATAAACTGTTTAATCAGCCCCTTCACAATTGGAGTCCAACTTCTAATTACACTTCCAAAGCACTTTTTTTAATTTCTTCCTTTTTTTTTTTTTTTTTTYTTTCCAGCCCTGTGGCCTGTCTGTATCCCTGGAGAGGGGCAACAGGCAGAAAAGGTGGTGGATTTCRTTTTTACAGGAGAGGGACAAGGACGGTGTTAGCAATTGCAGTTAGCAATAGCAGTGAGAACTAACTTCTTAGGGCTTAGTTCTCCCAGGCTCACTGTGAAGTTAAACCAGTGCTGGTGCTAGTAGGAGAGACTGCAGATGGTGGCAACAGGGAATGGAGGAGTCTGTTTTGATGGCAACACTCAGACCAGTCCAGAGTGACTGACAGTGGTAGCTGAAGTCTTGCTTCCAGTCATGTTTTTCACTGGTAATGTGGCTTCTGGCACTTTGGTACACTCTTATTTGAGAGAGGAGTAGCTGGGGCTGTTTGTGGGATTGTAGGTGGTGACTGCACCAGAGCAGAAGATCCGGGTGTGTTGTGACTTTCCTTGTGTCAGCCCCCRCCCTGTGGCATACCTGTTGCTGCCCTACAGTCAGTACAAAATGAAGTTAGCGTTAATTTGATGCCTAATTTGCAGTTCTTGTTTGCTCAGCAGTGCTCTGGATAGCTGATCCAGTAGTGGGAACGGGATCTCTCTTGACTGTAGATCCTGTTGCCTGGTTCCATCCCAAGATGTGCTTTGCTTTCCCACTACGTAGGCTCTTATTCAATAATGTCTTGGACTTGTCTGCAGAGTGTCGTTATGCTGCGATAGAAAATACACATACTCTTCTTTCTATTCCGATCTCGGAAGCACGCGATTGAACTGAGTCGTGTCTCAGATCCCAGGCGAACTGCAACTCTGACGTTTCCGCACTCCAGACATTGGGCTTCTCTCTTGCCATGGAGCAGTGTGAGAGCAGTCCATCGGTAATACCTCAGCAGGGCTGGCTTCTCCTGCCTTAGGTTCTCTTCCCTCTAGCAGTGATGATGGTTTGTCTGGTAGAGGCTTGTGTAACTGCTATTTAAATGCTATGGGGGAGAAATCACACTGAGGTGTGCAAATAGCTTGTTATCATGTCAGTGCCCGTCCACCGGGGTGGGGAGTCCCTGTGGAGTCTTGCCCTGCTGAGACTACAGGATATGTGGGTCACTGTCCTGAATTTGTTACTAATTTTTTTGGGGTCTGTGGATTAACAGCCTTCCTTTAAGTCTTGCTTCTCCCTTTGATCTTCCTCCCTTCTTAAGGAGGAGATCAAAAGTTTTCAGATGTTTTCCAGTGCTGGAAAATAAAACTTTGAGCTTTTTGGAGGCAGGATGTGGGATCCTTGAAATGAATAGCTCCCTTGTTGTCTCGAGTGCCTGCTGTGATCTTGTCTGGGAGCCACCATGTGCTTCCCTGCTTGCCTGGAGCCCCAGGGGGATTTACACAAAGTAGAAATAGCTCAGTCTACCTTGCTGACCCCATCCCATCTGATGTTTGTAACATAAATGTAGAGTTTATATTTTTAAATGAGTAGATAGGGAACTGCTATCTACCAAGCATCTGTGTAATGTCATAGCAATGGTATTAACATTTTTGGTTGTTCATGATCAACGTTTTCTGTTTCCTTGATCTGATGCTTCCTTGCAGTCCCCAGGGGCTCTTCACTCTCCCCAGAGACTCCTCTCCTCACAGAGGTACGCCGGACTCCTCGCTCCCTTTTTTCTCGGCTTGCCTTTGCAATGGTTCCTCAGTTCCTCGCTTTCCTCCTGCCTGAGCCCCACAGCATTTACAGGAATAAGAGACAGCTGGAGGCTTCAGGTCTCTGCACTGACCCAGGCTTCTGGTGTGACTGAGGGCACAAGTCTTTCTAGTGATAGATCACCCTGTTAGTACTCTGCACGAGAGCACTGTTCTGCCTCCCGTAATCCCTGAGAAAATAAGCGACTTGAGGGAGGAGCGGAGATGCTGCTGTCGCAGCGCTGTGCAGAAGTACCGGAGATCATCCGAGGAGTTGCTGACAGCTGCGCGGGCACGTGGCTGCGTCCCTTTCACTTTTACTCTTTGGGTCACAGGGTGAAGGAGCTCCTATGGGAACGCGGCAGCATGCCTGTGCTGAGCTTGCGTGGGAGGGAGGCGTGCTGAGAAGAAACGAACCCTTCTGATTCTTCTCCCCTGTCTGTCTTTCAAGAAAAGATCTGCTGTTTCGACACTAGGAGTAACCCCTTTAATTTGAATTCTACAAAAGCATCCCATCTTCTGCTCAGATACGTTGATTAACTTACTTATCCCTGGGGTAGTTTYGCAACTGTCATTGGAATTGCATAGTGAATGTGACCTGTGATGGCTTTTCAGCAGACTTTGCTGCTCTTTATCCCACTGTGTAAAAGATTTCCAGGCAATCTGCTTGCAGATGTTGTCTCTTCATGTAAAAACCGCACCTTCTTAATTGTTGTTTGTTCAGTGACCTGTAGTTCATCAGGCCTTAGTCCATCCTCACTTGTAGCTGGTACTTGTTTTACTAGTTCTTAAAAGGCATTAGCTTAGGGCGCAGCTCTTCACATACTATGCTGTTCTCTTATTGTCCTTATCTGTGTTTTTCTGAACTTTGCTGTATTTATTTAATGACCATAGTCCAGATTCTTCTCATCAGATTAATTCTGACTGGTCCTCAAACAAGGGATGCAATAATACCTTTAGATTTACGTAGTGCATCTTGTTTGGAATTACACTGGGTGGTGGAATTTCACCTTTTTTTTTTTTTTTTTTTTTTTTTTTTTTNTTTTTTTTTTATTTTTAAGAATTAAAAAACCCTAGAAGGAATACTGGCACCTCTCCGGAGATGCAGAAAGACATATATCTGGAAATCCATTCTAATTTTTCACAAGGACAGACATAAAGTCTCTGAATGAGACCATAACTCCACAAAAGGGTCTGGCGAAAAATATTTAAACTTCTTGGAGAGTTCTGGACACTCCCCTCTTATCTCAAATACCTTTAGAAGGAATGAACTGTTGTAACATTCTTAAAGCATTGCCCTGAGCAGCTTTCCTTACAAAGGACGAGAGAGAGCCTGGTGTGCTAATGTGGTCCCCTCTTAGCACCAGCTTTTTGAAAATAACTAGAGCAGTAGGAGAACCAGCACTATCAGGCTGTAGCCCAGCCTATTGCTCTTCTGCATGCCAGCTCCCAACACGGGTTTTGTAGATGAGAGATTTTGAAGCAAGTTTGTTCTGTTTTGGTAGAATTGTAATCGTTACATAAATTGGACAGGACGTGCAAGGAATCGTAACGTGCAGGTCTTCATACTTGTTGGCTCTCTGCGTCTTTACACTGAGAGTCTGCTTGGGCAAAATCCTCTCAAAATGTTGACACAAATGCAGTGTTTGCAGTTCTGGGGGAGCGCCTGGGTTTGCCTGAGAGCTGAGTCGAGCTTCATCCATCAGCAGCCATCGGTTCTGGAGACCAGTTTGAAGCTCAGGGTGTGGCAGGGCTTTGCTGCTGTTGCTGGAGGCAGAAATCTGGCCTTTGCCTTGGCACTGCCCTCTCGATACGTAAACTAGAGAAACACTCCCGCTTGCGCAACGGTGAGTCGACTTGTCTCCCAGTGCTGGGATGCTGGAGTTTAAAGAAATCTGTGGTTTAATAGAAGATTGCAGCTTGTGCAGAATGATTTCACAGCAGCACTGCCTCCTGYTACAGAAAATGTTAAGCTCTTCTGTCGCTGGCTTGCTCCCTGCAGTATTTGCAGTCCAGCGCGTGCTTATGCTGTGGTGCTTGCATTGCTGCACTGGAAGTACTTTTTCTGTGTTGTTGTGAGCGGTTTTGCTGCTAGGAGCCCCCCAAAAAGGGGAAACTGAGGTTTTGGGTTTTTTTTTTCTAGCCAGCACAATGTTCACGTGTATACTTTTATTTCCCCTGTAATCCTGAAGGGACTGGCGTGACATCCTGTCCTGTCTTCAGCCTTCACACACTGAGAAAGTTTCCCAAGCTCTGGAATGAAACTCTGTTAGTTGTTAAGGTCTTGTCAAACTTTCTCACCATGTGCACAGGCTGGAAAAGCTTGAGAAAATTCTCCTTGCTGCATCCCTTTCTCTAGAAGATTTAACTCTTTACCATCCTCTTCTTCTAAAGACTGTTATGATTTGCTTCTGCCCTGGGTAGGGGGTGGGTAGGGGACTTTGTAGTGAGTTTAATATTGTCCCACAGAAAAATTTAGACTGTCAGATTTTGGGTGAAATCAATGATCATAGCGCTATTGTGGAGCTACAAAAAACTGATACCTGCCAAGGGTCTGCTAGGTGTGGAGCAAACTCAATCCTTTGCTCTCTTCCTTGGAGTCCCCGAGGACTCTTTGCTTGATGTTCAGCTCCAAGGCATGCGTTGTCTTTGCTCTTCCACCTCCCTAAAAGAGTCGTTCTGTTTCACATTAAATAAGCTGCTAGCTCCCTTCCTTTGTTGTCCCTAATTGATAGCCGGTATCTGGTGCTAGGACACACAATCCATGCTAAATTGATGTCTTTAGCTGGGCCTTTTGTGTCCCCGCTCTTACAGGAGAATATGTTGTTTTGAAATGAAATGTAGACAGACTCGGCTTGTCTTCCCGTAAGCCAGTACATTAATCTTCATATGGAAGCTGCACTTGTCTGGAAGTGGCTGAAGCTAATGGAAGAAATGTCTTGTGGGGAGGAGGGGGGAACCCAGCCCTCTCTGTGCTCTCTGCATTGGGACACTTCTTTTTCCCCAAGCAATTTTAAGACAATTTGCGCTTCAGGGGAAGATTTTGGGTGGCACTGGAGGGCTACCAGCACCCCTGTGCCCCTGCTGTTAACATATATCTAAATACAGCATGGGCTTGGCTTTAACATGCTCGCCTGCCTTGGTGAGCTACCTGAGCACCTCCAAGCCTGCAGCAGACAATGCAGAGTCGGGATATAAAAGTCAGTTACTGCAGGGATTTCCCTCCGACTCCCCCGCCTCTTTGCCTCATTTTTCATGCTGCGTTTAGCAGCTGCTTCTGGCTTTTGTTTCGAACAGATGAGTGCTGGTTTCTTAGCTTGCAGTCCTCTGGGTGAATATGCACATGCTGCCGTGTCTCGGGCTTCCCCCTGTGAAGCGAGTTTTCTTTACCTCGATGCTTTCCAATCCGTTTCCAGCCAGGGTTGTTCTTTTCCCCTGGGTGGTGTGGGTGTGTAACAGGCCTAAGGCAGCACCTGCGGGCGCCCGAGGCAGGAGGGAGTATCTCATGCTGGACCCACAAAACTGGTGTTAGTGCTGGGTTCAGCCCTTTAGCCCCTGTGGCCAGCCCTGTGCTGCACCTGGTTGTGTTGGAACAGGTGGAAATACTTGTTCACACCAATCATTCTGATTTTGTACAGGTATCTCATGTGTATCTGTGGCTGACTGCAGCTATTCCCTTCATCTAATCATGTGTTTGTTTTCTCTCCCTTGGCTTAGCTTCTAGGGTGGCTGTGGATGTCTGCAGCAGCTGGCCAAGGAGGGCGGCCTCCCCGAGGACTTGTCCTGCCTGTAGTCCTGCAACTGGCATAACCGTGCTGTTGGGCTTGCTGCTGCTTTCCGCTTCCTCATGAAATGAGCGCATGGCACTAACAGCCCTGCCAAGGCAGGGGTGACTTAGAGCAAACCTCTCCCAGTAAAACTCTTTGCAAACCCAAGGGTGGCCTTGAGGTCATTGGGGACGCTCTTGGCAAAGAAAATAAGTGGAGCTGTTGGCTTGGGGGCTCCAGGCTTCTCCCATTACACTCCCTTCCGTAGCGGAATGTAAAACATGTTTGTGTGTTATGTTTGGGACTGTCATTTGACCACTGTCCATCTCCCATTGTGCTGCTCCCCAAAGCCTGTGCGCAGCTGCGCTCTGAACAAGCCATTTAAATTAGAGGTGGGGGGCGGGGAAACACGGCTTTTTGTCTAGCTTACCAAGACTCCTTTTCCCAGTCTAGTGATGCCTTGAAGTGAATGCCCTGGGCTTCTCCCACCCGCTGGCGCAGGCTCAGCAGACTCGTTACCACTGCTAATGGAGAGCTCAGCTCTCCAGAGGCGGTGGTCAGCATGGGAGGCAGTGCCATGGCCATGGCTCCTGTGCCATCTCAATCGCAGGGCATGTTTTTACAAACTCAGGGTGACATCAGTCTACATGAGATGCATCCAGTAAAGATAAAGTATGCGCAGGGGGAAACGGAGCTGGGCTATGACTGGAGGATAAAACCTCATCTAGTGCAGCTAGTGGTGGTACGTGTATCACTGGCACCTGGCTGCATAGTTAAATTATGGAAGAGAAGAGAATGCTGGATTGCAGCAAGTTTGGGGAAGAATGTGCCCAGTCTTACGGGTGCACCAGTTCCAGAGCAGTGAGCGCGCATGGATCACCCGGGAAGCTGCAGCTCACTGTAAGCAAAAATGCTGCTACGTGGCTTAGGCAAAGCAGCAAGCTTTGCTTGCTGGGTTGCATTCCTCACTGGCGTTGTCTAAGCCTATCGCAGGCAATCACATGGGATTGGGTTGCCTTGCTGGCCCCTCTCTGCTTCATGAAATCCTCTTTTGCTTCTTTCCTTATGTCCTCTTTATGTCCTTGAATAGAATGAAAATTCACGATAGCCATTTTCACAGGAAGGTCTCTCTTTGATGTGACTGTGGATGAGATCAGTGGATCCTCCTTGGAGGCCAGTGTTGCTGGGCTTGGACAGAAAGCTGGAACCCTTACTGATCTTAGCAATCTTGAAGTGCTTTATATTAAGCACGTGCAAAATACTAAAATTACTTTTTTTTATGGGCCCTTTCACCTGCAATGCTGCTTTCCTTTACTTCCCAGAACAAGGGGCATTAGAGAAAATACCTCATTTTTGCAGGACAATAATTTCTTTTTCAAAGCATCTTTCTAAAATGTACCTGAAAAAAATCTCTTCCATCTTGTTTCAAGAGTTGGTCTATGCGATGTTTTTGCGGGTATTTGGAGAATTAGAAAGGTGAGTTGTGCTGGGATCAAATTTGGATGTTTGTTTATTTGCGCACAAAAGGCGACCGTGCCGGCTGATGCCTTCTGAGCCACCTGTGTTCCTGGCACCGGGACCGCTCGGGTTGGCGCTGGCTGCCCAGCCTGCCTCCAGCGCTGGCCCGCCCTGGCCGGAGGGTGGTGGTTCACCGAGCCGTCAGGCTGCCCTGGTGCTCGGAGGGCACAGCCGGCTCCCGAGAGCTGCGGTCAGCATTTCTCCTCCAGCTCCTTGCTGGAAGGGGGTGAAGCAACGGGCAGAGCGGGGCTGGCAGCTGGGCTGTGTGCACTGCCAGCACGGGCAGATCAGATCCTCTCCCCCAGAACTGCTTTCTAATTAAATATACACAAATTGCTGTAGTGCATCATTAAATAGTCTTTATCTGCTTTGGGATGCTCTGCCCGATGTGATTCCAGGGGAAGGTGTACCACAGTGCTGATCTTAGAGTAATGTCTGCTTGGTACTTACTGTCAGATGCCTCAAAATTGAGGGCTTAGGTCCCTTTCAAAGTTCCTTATGGACTTTATTCCAGCACCAGCTGTTCTTATTCTGCATCTAAATGTCAGGTCTTGAGCTCTGTGTAGCTGTTGCTTCAGGGCTTTGCAGAAACACAGCCCGGGGGGCTCAGGGCTGCCCCTGGACCCTGCCTGTGTGCGGGACAGGGAGAGGGTGGGAAGCAGTGAGCAGAAGGGTGTGCAATCTGTTCTGAGATTGTGCRAAGAGTTGCTGCTTGCAAAAGAGTGCTTTCCTCATCCCAGCTCCCCTCCAGGGACAGCTGCAAGAAACTGAGTGGCATTTCTTGGGCTTCCCTGCAAGGAGAAGGGCATGTTGTCGTTAGTGCTCCAGCACATCAGCACTCATTTCCTGGCAGTCTGTGGGCTGATGATGGTGTGGGGAAGCAGGGATGGTGCTCACATCCAGCTGGCTATTTTAGAAACCCATTTTGTTGGCAAAAAGGCTTCATCCTGCCAACCTCTATTAGTAAAGAATAGCCTTAAATAATGGAGTAAGCTCTGACCGTGGAGGGATGGCAAGGGCTCTCTTCTTGTGATCTGACTAACAGTTTTCAGGCTTGGATTTACATTTTGATACCCCTCTGCTCTGATAGCTGCCGTACCCTGCCCGGTGCAGCTGTGGGCTGACAGTGGTGGTTAAATCCTGGCTCGCTGGGGCAGAAGCTGTGTGCACCTTCCGTGTTGGAACAGCTTGTGAGGCACTCATTACAGAAAGTGTCTCGCTGCCCTGGTGAGCACAAGTGACAGTTTTCCCACATGCAGGGCTTTTTATTTATTTTCCTTCATTCGCTAGGAGAAGAAGAAGAAAAAGAAGCACAAGAATAAGCAGTCCTCYGAGTCGGACTCGGACAGCTCGGACTCGGACAGCGACGGGGCTCAGCTGGCCAGCAAGAGGAGCAAGCATTCGGGGAAGCCCAGCAAGGCTCAGAAGAAGAAGAAGAAAAAGAAGCATAAGAAGAAGCCCCGGGATTGAGCGGGCAGGCAGGCAGGGGTACCGGCATTGTGAGTCCCTGGCACACACCAYGAGGAGCGAGCAGAACTGAACCAGCGTGCCCCTTGCTCCAGGGACAAGGAGTTTCCTTCTCCTAAACGTGTGGCGTTACAGGTGTTGACTTCGATACAAGTTGTCCTCTGTTACCTTAGGTACAGGCTGCTGTTTTCTCCCACCAGTAGGCACTCCTGCCAACATTGGCTAATTACACCCCTTCGTCRGCACCTCTCCCATCCTGTGGCCTCGCGTTTCGCTGGGTGAGCTGCCAGCGCTCGGCGGCTCCCCTGGACAGTGCGGCCAGCTGCGCCTGCGTGACATCAGCCCCCACCCAGTTGCCTGTAAAAGGTGGAGCCGTGCAGCTGTGCTCTCCCTGCCCATCCCCGCACCGCACTGGGGGACAGGGGTGGTTGTTGCTGGGCCCTGCGATGGGGCTACGTCCTGCCAGCCGGTAACGGTGCAGAGCTGCTTGGCTTTGGTCCCTGAACCCTCCTCCAGCCTCACTCATTTTGTCTGCAAACATTGGGAGTGGAAGAGTAAGAAGCAAATGGGGGAGTGGAGATACTTTAAGTAAACGTTAACTGTGGTGTGTTTGCCGCCTTGGTAAGTGATGGAAAATAAATCTCTCCAATCTCCAGTTGTACTTTGTACCGGGTCTTTTATTTTATATGCTCCACGCTTCATCTCGGGCAGTGAAAAAATAGGGCTAGCTGTGTGGGAGGGGATACAGTTTTTTTGAAAGTCTTGGCTGCTTTCAGAGGTTTTTTGAAAGTCCTGGCTGCTTCCAGAGGTTCCCTGGGGTGGGAAGGGAGTGTGTGATGAGGTGACCCCCCTATGAGAAGCCTGGTGCCTTCTGGTAAACTGGAGCATAAATCTTGTAACTGGAGCTGAAGGTCAGGGGGAAGGGATGGCAGAGGGCCGGGCTGTCCCGGGCCGGGTCTGGGGTTGCTCCGGGCTGCGGTGACTGCAGAGGAAGTCCCACCAGGAGCAGCTTGTCCCTGCTGGGGCAGATGTGCTGAACCAGGGGAGCCGAGTCACTCCTGGTGCCTCTGGCTCTACGGGGAAGTGAGAGTGGGGCTGGCGATTGCCCCTTGGCGTAGCAGGAGGAGGACTGGGGGTTGCTGGAGGCAGCCTGCCCCTTCTCCCTGTGGTTTGCCCCTTCCAATGCTTCTCGCCCCAGTTCCTCACGGCCGCGTCCCCTGCTTTTGGGCCGGTTCCCTTCCCAAACCCAGACATGAAGTGCTCGTGACCTTGATTCCTGGCTCGGCCGCTGCCGGGCGTGCACCATCAGCTGATGCTTTGGCAGAGAGTGCCCGCCTGCACTGGTGGCGGAAAGATTGCTCTTGCTGGGATGGAGCGTGCCTGGATCCTGGACGGTTGATATTCCCCCCACAAAAGCGCATTTCTAACTATAACGACCTCCCTTATTTCCACAGCTCAGAGAACCAGCAGAGATGGGCTACTGGGATCGCTGGTGGTTTAACCCCCTCGCTGCCAGGGTGTCTGGGCTGGATTCACGCCCCACGCTCCTCCCCACAGCCTGGCTGAGACCAGCATGGCTCAACAGTACGGGTGAGCACGTGCCAAAAAAGCCTTTTTCCAAGTAAACTGACCACAGAGCTGTAACAATATGGCCTTTATTATTTTTCCATGTGGGTTTTTCCATTATTAATAAAAAAAAAACCAAACCACGAAACCACCACCCAAGCCCCAAGCAGCCCCACGAGGCGATGGGGACGGGGGCAGCAGGCAGCCCCGGCGGGTGCAGCGGGCTCCGAGGCCACGGCGAGCCGTGCCCGGCACGGGGCGAGGACGGAGGCGACGCGGGGGGCGAATGCGGCACCAGGTGACGGGCGGGGGAGCTGGGGACGGCGTCTATGTCGCCTTCTCGTAGGTGCGGGTGGAGACGATGTTGCCCAAGGTGAGAGTCTGGTGGCAGAAATGGTGGTGGGGAGGTTAGTGGTGCTGAGCCGGTGCAGCTCCCGGCCTGCCCTGTCCCGGGCTGAACCTCCCTGATTTAAAACCATTTCTATTTCCTTACCAGAATTAATTTCCCATCCTTCAGCTCCCGCACCAGCGATGTCTCCTTCCCCTCCCACTTCTGCACGTGGACGAGTTTGCCTCCATCCAGCGTGACCACGGACTGTGGGGAGAGAGCAAGACGCGCCGTTACCCTCCTCCCTGGGGTTTCTCAGCTCCGGGGGACTTSGTCCCTCGGAGGGGATGATGCTGGGTGTCCTCGTGCTCGCCCCGGAGCATCCCGCTGACTTTGTCAGCCTCGTTCAGCACAGGCTGGATCCTGCTGTGGCCACCGAATGGGTCACGGCCTTGGCTGCCCCCCAATAACCCCACCGTGGGCACCGTCACGGTAACCCTGCCCTCCCTGACCCAGGGCCAGCACAGGAAGCCCTGCCCAGGGCCGCATCCTGCTCCGGGGCTGCCGTGACCTGATCCCGGTTGCTTCCAGGCACAGCTCCCTGGCTCCGGTGCCGGAGGGGATCGGAGGTGGGGCAGGTATCGGTGCTTTGAACCGGCAAAGGTTTTCGGAGGGACTGATCCAGCAAACACGCCTCTGCTCGCCGGGGCCGCTGTTTGTACAGCCGCTGCTGTTGACTCAGACCCGAAAGCCCGGCCGGTGTCAAGGTTAGTGTGACGGCCGGCTGGGCGCAGCCGCGGGGCAGCGTGGTGCGGGGTTGTGCCGGGACAGGCAGCGGCCCCGGCTGCCCGGCCCCATCCTGCCCTGTGCCCCACACCCAGCTCCTCAAGAGCTGGGTGCTGCCCCTCAGGTGCCTCTGCAGCTCAGGTCTCCCCATGGCTCAGGGGTCCCATGGGTTGGGACCCTGAAGCCCAGGGCTTGGGTGCCCCCATGGCTCGGCTCTCCCCATAGCTCAGGTGCCCCCACAGCCCAGGTCTCCACAAGGCTTGGGTGCCCCCCATGGCTTGGGGTCCCCTGGAGCTCAGGTCTCCCCACAGCTGGGGTGTCCCCAGCGCTCGGGTGCCCCAATAGCTTGCGTCCCCACATGGCTTGGGTGCCCCACAGCCAGGGTCTCCGCGCACCTTGGGTCTCCCCACCACTCGGGTGCCCCACAGCCCTGGACCCCACACATCCAGGGTGCCCCACGGGTTGGGTGCCCCACGACTCGGTGTACCCCATGGCGTGGGAGACCCTGCCTGCCCCATCCCATGCAGCCCATGGCTCAGGCAGCCGGCCCGGCCCCTGCTGCCCTGTCGCATGCCCTCTGGCCACCATCTGAGGGGCACCTGAAGGGCACGTCCCCGGGCTGCRGGCAGGAGCTTTGAACATAGTTTCCGGCAGCTCCGAGCGGCGGCAGCGCTGCAGGCGGGGACGTGCTGCCCTGTATCTGCCCGGCACCACCGCCTTGCTCGCGCTCGTCCCGTTTCAGCCCATCCTCGCTTTGCGCCCAGCCCTTGCACTTGCTGCTTTGGAACCGGGAAGGGGGTTTGTGTCCAACGAGCCCCAAGATCCCCCCGGCAAGGTCCCCCCTGGGCCAGGTGGGGGGCATGGGGCTGCCGGCTGCTCCATGTATGGTGTGTTTAAGGCAGTTGGGAAACTAGGAAAAAGCAGGGCTGGATCGGTCCTGCAAGGGGAAATGCCTCTGCAGGTTGGGAGAGGCCACGAAAGCAGCTTTGACCCCTCTCAAGGTGTTTTTTTCCTTGCTCTTACAGGGAGGAACAGCCCGACYGGGGAGGTATTGGCCTCCCCAGGGACCCCCAGGGAAGCATCAGCCCTTGGGGAGGCATCGGCTGGGCAGGATTGCCCAGCCGCTCCCTCCCTGCCTGCAGAGCTGCCTGCTGCATAGGGCAAGCAAAGAGGGGGCTCAAAAGTGGGTCTCGTGTCCCTCTCCCCCCCAGTGTGGGGACAACACTTGCCGCCACCCCATCATGTCCCCTCATCTCCTCTTGAGCAAGCCCCGGGGCGGGCAGCTGGCGTTTGCAAGCCTGGTTCTTGCACAACCTTCCCGGCAGCTCCAGGGCCCCGTGCTGCTCCCCGGGGGAAAACCCCACTGCAAAACGGGGTGGGGGGGGGGGGTGGCTGGGTGAGACTGGGCTTGAGCACCAGCCCCAGCGAGCAAAGCAGTTTTCCCCTTCCGAAGGCAGAAAGGATGGAGCCCCAGAGCCAAGAGCTGATGGCCGGATCCGGTAGAGCCCACAAACCCTTTTTGGGGGGTCTGACGCAGGGGGGCAGGCGCTGGAGGCTCACCTTGACGTGCCTGTCGTCTGCCGTGGTCTCGTCAAACTCCTCGCCCAGCTTGAAGCTGATCTCCGTGTTCTTGAAGGTGCTTTGGGTCTTCACCRTGATCTTGTCGCCCTCCACCTCGATGATGGTGGTGGGTTTGGTGAGGTTGGCCATCTGCCGGGTGGCGAAGCCCACGCCTGTGGGGTGCAAGGTGTAGGGGGCTGAGGGCGTGTGGAGGGGCCAGCATCACCCCGGAGCCCTGCCTCCCCGTGATGTTGGGGGGTGAACCCCAAAACCGCTCCCCACCTGCGGTCCCAGGGGGCCCCGTGTGTGCCCACCACGCTTGGGGGGGCTCGGGGCACTAGCAGAGAGGGGGGGGGCCTGGGAACGCTGCCATTGCTCAGGGACAGATCCTGCACCAGCACCCACCAGCTCTGGGGGTGGGGGGGGTGGGGGGGCACCGGTGTCACCCCCCCCCCCCGGCCCCCGGACTGCTCTGGGATGGGGGACCCACCCTGCCCAGGAGCTGCACTGGGGCTGGGTGATGGGGGGCTCGGAGGGGAGTGGATGAAGGCTGGAGGGGTCCTGGGCGGCTCCCTGCACCCCGGGGGGGGGCATCCGCTCCCTCCGCCAAGGGCTGTCCCCGGGGGGGACGGGCGAAGGACGACACCCCCTTACCCAGCCCAAGCCCCCGGGCAGAAAGCCCCAGAGCCCCCCATAAACCACCCCGCCCTGGCAGCAGCGACCCCCTCACTGCCTGCAGCCCCCCCCGCAGCCAGAGCCCCATGTGCGGGAGGGCTCAGCCGGGCAAACTGGGGGGAGGGGGTGTAGAAAAAAAAGGGGGTGATGTCCTGACTCCAGCCCCCCCCCTCCTGCAGACCCCCCCACTCACCCAATGCCTTCATGTACTCATCGAAATTGGCTGAATCCACCAGCTTCCAGGTGCCCATGAAGGCGTCGACCATGGCGAGGGGGTGCGGGGGGGGGACACACAGCCACACGCGTGTATGGGGGGGCGCAGGGGTCCGGCCGGCTGTGAGCGTGGCACTGCGCCGCCCAGCTCGCAGCTGCCTGCCGGCCTCGCAGCCGCCTTAAATAATGTCCTCATCACATGATTGGAAAGAGCACAACCGCGCTCCAGAAATACTCCTCGGCAGCGCTGCCAGCGGCCACCTCGGCCCGGCCACCCGTCACCCGCCACTGGCCACCAACCTCTGCCCRGACCCCCTGGTCGCGGAGGGTCAGGTTGGGTTGGGTCAAAGATAGGGAGAGCAGAGAGGGTCAATTGTGTCATGAGTTGTGTACAGTCTCTGCACTGGCCGTGCAGGGTGGCCAAAGGGCATGGGATATGGGGAAACTGAGGCAGGGCAGAGCTGGGCACGGCAGGTGTGTGCTCACCCCATGGCAGCCCCAAGGAGGGGGGGGCAGGTGCTGCCCGTGGTCTGCGAGCGGTGGGACACAGCCAGGACACAGGGACACCAGCAATGGCAGTGTCCTTCAGGGTAACGTGTCCTAGCGATGGGGAAGCTGAGCTGGGGAAACTGAGGCACGGGAAGCAGGAAGAAGCAGGGTGGGGGCRGTCAGGCATCCAGGGGAGTGTGGGGACATGTGTGACCCTGTCCCTGCCCAGTGTGTGTGGGGACACACACTTGTGCCACCAGTGATGTTCTGTGTGTGGGACACTGGGGACAAGGACAGCCATGGGGCCGTGGGACCCACAGCATGTCCCCGTGTCCCCCCCCACCCCCCCACCTCCCCTTGCTTTGGGGTCTGGTGGCAGCAGGGTCAGGGCCAGCGCACCGGGGGGTCACCTGCGGCCGTGGGATTTGGTGTCCCCTGCCCCCATCCCCGGGCAGCGGAGGGTCCCAGCTGGGGGGATCAGGTGTCCCCGAGCCCCGTGGCTGCAGCGTGACCCCCTCATCTTGGGGACATCGGGGTCAAAGTGACCAGGTCTGGGAGGGACGCGGGGACACTTTCTCCCTCTCCCTGGCCCCAAGGTGTCATCGCAGGCRCCCAAAAATAGCCAGGAGCTCGTGTTCAGCCTCCTCCCACCGGCACTGCCTCCGAGCGGGACCCTCTCGCCTCGCGTCCCTGGGGGGGACAGGCACCAGACCCTGCGGGATGGGTGTCCCCCAGCCCTAGCTGGGACACCCCACAGGGCACATCTCCCCAGGGAAAGAGGGACGATCTATTCCCTGGACAAGTCCCCGGGGAGCCAGAGCCCCCACTCACACCCACTCGCATGGGCCTGGAGGGGACAAAGAGGCAGGGGCTGTCCCCTGTCCCCTCACCCTCCCGGGCATCTGTGTCCCAAATCTGCACGACCCTGGTCCCCCCACGCGCTCCCAGGCTCCCCCCAAGACAGTAGAACCATGAGATGTGGACGTTCACATGTATGATTGCCCACACACATGGACACCCATCCACAGGAGCACCCATGCACATGGACACCCATGCTGACAGACACCCGCCACGCACATGAGCACCCATGCACATGAACACGCATGCACAYGAACACGCATGCACACGGCTGCCCATGTACATGGACACCCACCCACCTGCAGAAGCTCCCATGCATGTGGACACCCATGCTCACAGAGACCCACCACGCACATGGGTGCCCATGCACACGAACACCCATGCACACGGCTGCCCGTGCACATAGACAGCCACACACGGACACCCACCCACATGGGTGAGCACCTATGCACATGGTCACCCATGCACGTGGACACCCACCCACAGGAGCACCCATGCACACAGACACCCATGCTGACAGAAACTCACCACACACATGGGTAACAATGCACACAAGCACCCATGCACATGAACACACGTGCACAYGCCTGCCYGTGCACACGGACACCCATGCACATGGACACCCACCCACAGGAGCACCCACGCACATGGACACCCACCAACCCACAGGAACACCCATGCACATGGACACCCATGCTCACAGAGACCCACCACATGCATGGGTGCCCATGCACATGAGCACCCATGCGTATAAACACGCATGCACATGGACACCCATGCACATGGACACCCACCCACAGGATCACCCATGCAGACAGCCACCCGTGCTGACAGAGACTCAACACGCACATGGGTGCCCATGCGCATGAGCACCCATGCACACGGACACACATGCACAGGGACACACATGCACACGGCTGCCCACGCACATAGACACCCACGCACATGGACACCCCCCCACAGGAGCACCCATGCACATGGCCACCCTGCACACGCGCATGCATGCACACTGACGCCCATGTGCACGACACCCACGCACATGGATGCACAAAGGTGCCCACACATGTGGGTGCTCGATGCACAGAGGCACCCATGCACACAGACACCCATGCACATGGGTGCCCATGCCCACGCACGCGCATGGATGCCCACGCACGCACAACGCTATGTCCTGGCCGGGGCTGGCCTCCACACCAAGGGACGGGCAGCCGGCGTCCTTGCCCAAGAGCCCGGGGGTGGCCAGGGCCACCCTGGGGTGCTGGCGACGGGTGCTGCTGGACACGGTGGCCCTGTGTGTGGCCCCGTACAGCTCTCCTGGACCAGGTCACCACCCCGGCGGTGGCCAGGGTGAACCTGGGCTTCGGGATTTATTTGCTGGTCCCACAGCGACAGCTATAGGTGACCATCCATGATGGAGCTGCATCCAGGACAATGTGCAAGCACTCTGCCCAGCTCCAGCCTCCAGCCAGCAAACCCCAGCCTGGGAAACCAGCCCCTGGCCTGGGCAGGATCCGGGCAACCCAAGTCCTTCCTGGCCTCTCGCTTCCCCCAGCCCCTCGGTGCCCGGGCAGGAGGGTCCCCGTCCCACCCGCCAGCAGAAGCTGAGGTTTTGGGGAACATGGCCAGAGCCTGGGAAAACCCGACTCCATTTCGTGCACATCCCCAAAGCGCTGCAGGACCTGGCTGGCCCCGTTCACTGTTGCTTTCCCCTCCCTGGGTTTTCTCCAGGGGCACAGGGGGGATCCCAGGGCTGCGGGAGGGGAGCAGGCATGGGGACCCATGGGTGGCCCCAGCACGGGGGGCCAGGGTGATGCGCAGGGCTGGGGATGCCCTCCAAAATCACCAGCATCCTCCCCCAGAGGCAGAGCTGCCTCCCTCTCGCAGGGACCCAGGCCCAGGGTGACTCGGGACGAGGAGCTGAGACCCCYGCGCTCCCGGGGCAGGGACCACCCTGGGGTGCTCCAACCCATGGTGGGACCCCTCAGCAAGGTGCCGGCTGCCAGGGGGGGCTTTGCTTAAGGGCTGGGGGGGCTGTTGGGGTTGTGCAGTGCTTCCCCCCACCTCTTCTTGAAAAAGGCTCCTGGATCACCCAGGAAGAAAGGCCAGGAGACAGCGGTGGTACCCAAAACATCACAGTGAACACCACACTCAGCTAGAAACACCCGTGGGCTGCTCCTGCCACGAGGAGAAAGCRCCCCCCCGGCGAACCCCCTGCGCTCGCCTCTGCCAAATGCCCCAGAAGAAAAATATTCCTCCCCGCCGGGGAGGCAAAAAAATCCCCCCCGCCCCAGGTCCTCGCCCAGGGCGTGGGTGGGAATCGCCCCTTCCTCACGGCAGGTCCCCGCCATGCGATGCCCCCCCCATGGCGGCGGGGGGATGACGCCCAACGGTCTCGCTGCGGTAGCACCGAGGAAAACCCAGCGGACTCGGGCCGTGCCAGGAAAGCTGGGCTGATGCTCTGCAGCCTCCTCTTTCCTCCGCTGGTCAGCAATGTCCCCCCCGGGAGCGGGGTTAGGACGTGTCCTTCAGCTCGGGGCTGGGGGGCTGCGGAGGGGGCACCTCCGCCGAGGGCGACTGCATCTCCTGGGCGCTGCCTGTGAGGAGAGATGAGGATATGAGCAACCCCGCGTCCTGCCTGCCCCACGTTGTCCTCCATCTTCCTCATCACCTACCTGCGTTCAGGGACATCTCGGCCAGCTTGAGGGGCAGGTCAGAGGGGCTGACGCCAGCCGGCGAGCCCAGGATGTCGGGCAGGGCATTGCGCCGGCCCGTTCTCCCGGAGGATGCGAAGTCCAGCACGGGTTCCACCTCGGTCATRCTAACCCTGGAGAGACACGGTCCCCTTCCCCATCAGCATCGCTGGGCAAGGTAGCACCCAGCCCCTGAGCGCRGAGGGTGCTCTGGTGCAGGCAGGGTGCTCCGGCTCAGGGCAGGCAGCATCCCCTGCCTGCAGCTGTCCGGGGAGCAGGGCTAAGCCCTCTACAACCCCCTCTGCCCGCCCTGACTGCAGGCTTTCCAGGAGCGAAGGCAGGGGCCACCCTGCTCGTGGGACTACCCTGGCCCCAGGGTTGGCACCTTTGGGTGTTGTGACCTCCACTGGTCACCGCACCATGGAGGAAGGGGGGTCCTCAGGGGTCCCACTAGCATCCCCCCCGCACCCCGAGCAGCCTTACCGGGCACCCTCCAGCCTGGCCTGGCGCTGCGTCTCCCCCGTGCCCAGGGTCCCGCTCCGCTCCCCGGCCTGGCGGTTCCCCCTCCGGACGTCTCCCAGCCAGCGAGGGACCCCACGGGAGACGGGGGCTCCCAGCTGGGTCCCCTCCGGCTCTGACCTGGGGGGTGGCAGAGCAGGGTGGGTCAGCGATGGCTCCTGGGGCTGGTGCCAATGGGGTGGGAAGGAGGGAGCGGGGAGCCCTTCGGGGGTGGGAGAGGCTGTGTCCCCATGCAGGGCACCCATAGCACCCAACACCCTGGGTGGCTACACCAAGCCGGGCTGTGAAGGGCAGGGACCCCTCGTCCCTGGTGGGCAGGCAGGGTGGATGGAGAGCAGGGATGGGGACATGGAGGCGGCACCCAGCTGGGAGGTGGGACAGCAAGGGAGCCTGAGGGGGCACAGCGGGACCAGCTGCAGTGCCATGGGACAAGGGCACATCGTCCTCGACCTGGGGACCCCACCGTGTCCCTTGGGGAGCAGCTCTTGCTGAGCCAGGGCAGGCAGTGGTGATGCTGGGGTCCCCTCGAGCAGGCGGGGGGCTCTCCCAGGAAGACCCCAGCACCAGGCACTGTGCAGATCCCACCGGCGTGGGTCTGACCCTGGTGCACGCCACTGCCGGGACCTTACCGGGATGTTTGCTCAGCGCTGGTAAATATTTTTGACCTTTGTGGAAGGGTTTTGCAGCTGCAGGTGGGAGGTGGCAGAAGGGTGGCACAGGACCTTGCAGGGACAGGGGTGGCCTCCACCCTCCCCAAACCCCCTCTACCTGCTCATGGGGCACAGGGACCCCCAAGCCATCACCCAAGCAGCCCCATCCCCTCCAGGCCGGACGCCAGTGGCGATGATGGGACTGGTGTCCCCAAGGTGGTGGTGGTGGGAGCTTGTCCTGCTGTGGGGGGCATGAACTCACCAGCGTCCCCCTGGGAATCACTCTCCGGCGGAGGACGAGCCAAGGTCCCCGAGTCCTTGGGCGCAGGCGCCGTGCTGAGCGGGACGACTGACCCTGGCTGCGTGCGAGGAGGAGGAATGAATGATTAACCTGGCAGGTGATTAGTCACGGGGCGGCTGCCCCGCGCAGGGCAGGACCCAGGCCCTGTTCAGGTGGGGAAACTGAGGCACAGAGCGAGGCTCAGGTGTGTGACGAGGGCAGGGTCGGCGGCCCTGCGAGCGGTGGCTGTGCCGTGACAAAGACACAGCGGAGGCGCGATGCTCCCTGCGCGGGTGTGCGTGCACACGTGCACCATCGATGGCACTTTAGAGCTGCATGCATTTGCGTGTGCATTGGCACATGTGTGTGCATTGGCACATCTATGTGCATGTTTGCGTGCATCACCTCTGGCTCGGCTGTTTTGTGTGAGCGTACGTGTACATGCAGCTGGAGCTGAGCCCCAGGGTGTGCAGGTGTGGTGCCCTCTGGTACACATGTGCATGCATGGTGTCCCATGGCACACGTATGTGCATGCTTGGCATCCCTTGGCACATGCATGCATGCATGCATGCTGCATTGTAGCACATGCATGTGAATGCATGGCATCCCCTGGCACAGGTGTGTGCATGCATGGTGCATTGTGGCACATGCGTGTGCAAGCATGGCACTCCATGGCACACGTGTGCGTGCCGTGTGCCCTGTATACACGCAAGCACACACGTGCACCCCTATGTCAGCGTGAGGGCTCCTGCCAGCTCCTGTTAGTGCTGGAGCTGTGTCACCTCCAGGTCAGAGTTTCTCATCACACACCACACATTTGAGTTCATGTCCTTCCTCTCGCATCGAGCGCCCTGCAGCAACGCCTGCTCGCCCGGCGGGAGCCCTCGGCCCCGCAGCCCCTGCTCCGGGCACCGGGACACGGGCAGGCAGCGTGTAGCATCCGTGACGGCACTGGAGCACCCGCCGTGTCACCCTGGCAACYGTGTGGGAACAGGGGCTGGGGCGAGCCAGGGTTCACACGCCTGGCGTGCATGAGGGTGTGAGCACGTGAGCGCGCACAAGCACACACGTGTGTACACACATGTTCACACACATATATGCATAAAGTCATGCAGGCACACAGGCAACCACGCGTGTGTGCAGACACACACATGCATGCACGCATAGAGGTATGCATGCACATGCGCAGGCATGCAGGCACATATGCATATACATATGAATGCACATGTGCACACACACGCACACAGACAGACAGACTCTTTGCACATCCCAGCAAGACAGGAGTCCTGCAGGGCTGGATCAAAGCTGCCTTCCCGGCAGCCCCAGCGGCTCCTGCTGGCTCAAGCGCTGGAGAACCAGGCAATAAACAGCCTTCACGACCAGGCTGGATCCTGCCCATCTCCTTCCTGCAGCTAAACGTCTCCAGGGACGCCGGGAATGGGGTGCCTGCGACGCGGGCAGGGGTTACACCCCGTACACTCACCCAGCGCACCAAAAAGCCGTGCAGAGAGATCAGGACTTTCATGCTGGCACAGACAGAAAAGCTACTGGGATACCGGAGGGGACCAAAACCCCTGGGGGGTTGTCACGGTGAGGGGGGGAATCCTGAGCACTCCTGGGATGCAGCATCGCTGTCACGGGGAGCCCATCGGGCTGTCCCCTGTCCCCCTGCATCCCTGGGCTCCCTTGGGAGCAAGGTCCAAGGTACCAATGCCTGCCCCGTGCCGAGCGCTGCTGCATCCTCCCGGTCCCACAGGCAGCAAATCCAAGCCAGCGCTGGACAAATAACGTTGCATAAACCCCAGCCTCCGCCCGGCAAGCGGGGATTTCCCCCTCTAAGCAGGGACCATTTCTGGGAGGCTTAACGTGGTCTCAACTTAAAAAAGCTCCTGGAGTCACATGGAAGGTCCTTGGGGCTGCTGGCTTCTGCTTTAATGCCCCTAATGGGATATAGGGTAGGGCAGAAATAAGCCTTAATGCCTCCTGGACATGGGCTGCGGTGGAAGATACTGGGAAGAGGTGGAGGGAGGACACGGTGCTGGGACATGTCGTGTCCCCTTGGTCAAGTCCCTTGGGAATTGAGCCAGCCCCACCGCAACAAAAGCTGCCTCTTGCACAGAGGCCACCGGGAGACCAGAAAATGTCCTACAAGGCCATGTCCAGGCTGGGATGACTCCAAACCTCGGGCATCTTCATGCAACGCAACGTCCTCCCAACACAAGAGCTCCGTCCCTGTGGTGCTGCTGAGCCCTGACGCTGTCTTGCCACACAGGCGAGAACCGTGGGCACATGCTGAGCTGCATGGTTCGGGCTGGGGATGCTCAGTAACATAATTTGGCTGCGGTGATGACCAATTAAAGCACAAGAGGGGAAGGCGATGTCCTGGCTGAAGGGCAGCGGGTGAGATGCAAAGTGATCATGAGACGATATTGCAGAGAAGCGAGATTTTGCCATCCCACCGTGGCCGGGATGTGCCGCTCCCCATCACGTGCGGCTGCAGATCCCCACCCCATGCCCAAGTGTCCAGGCTGCCTGGGCAGCCTGTGCAGGATTAGACCTTGCCTTCAGCATCCAAGGTCCTTGCAGGATGATCTGCTGCAGGAAACATCTCCTGAGCCCTGTTTTGGGTGCTGCCCCACTGCTCGTGTTTGGAGCCTGGAACAGCCTGGGGAGCTCCTGTACCTGGGGGCAGCAGGAGGAAGGGCTCCTGCCCCAGCCCCTGCTCCCTGCTTGCCTGCTCCGTGCTCCAAACCTCCTCATCCAAGCCCAAAAAAGCCAAAATCTATGGCTTGTGAAGGAGGTGCTACAGCTGGACACCCCTACTGAGACACAGAGCATCAGCCCTGGGAGGGAGAGTGGTTTGGGGTGAGAAGCACCCAACCCCCTCTTCCTCTTCCCCCTCTTCCTCCTCCTCTACCAGCCTTGGGCCAAGGAAGCTGCAGGATGGACCCAGCCAAGGGACTGACCTGGGTTGGAAACAGCCACCCCTCTCCCTACCACCAGCAGGCAGTGACAGCAGGCGCAGGCAGTGACGGGCAGGGACACGCTACGGCCAGGCTGTGCCGGCCCTGGGCTTTGCCGTCAATGGGAGGAAACCAGGCAAGGGCGTTAGGAGGAGCTCGGTCCCTTCTGGTGGGGATTTGGGTGGGATGGGCAGCAGGGTTTGGTGGTGGAGGTCTTCCCTCTGGCGTGGCATCATTCCTGCTGGAAGGTTTGTCCTCATCTCACATTTCCCTGGATATAAAAGCCCTGGAGGAAGGAAGGAAGATGCTGAACGGGCAGAGAAAGGTGTGAACCACCGCGGGGATGGAGCAGCTGAAGAGACCAAGGGTTCAGATCGGGTCAGACACCTCCATGGGCAGCATGTCCATGAATCCTCCCCAGCGATCGAGGCAGGGGTGTCCCCTCTAACACAACAACTTGGGGTGCTGGGGGGGGGCGGGAGGGAGCAGACCACGCTCACGGGCTCACCCAAAATAGCATCTGTGGCTGCTGCCGGAGCCAGCACCTGGAGCATGGGGACCACGGGACATCTTGCGGTCCCCACCATGGTCACACAACACTGGCCAGCTTTGCCAAACACATTCCCCCTCCCAGGACACATGAACCAGAAATTCCCCGGGGTGTTTAGGGCTGGGGAGACGTTACAGCGATGGCTGTAAAGTTTTGTTAAGGATTCATTTAACCATAGGCATAAGGATTTGCTTTTTCAGCTTCAAAGTGGTTGATGGGTTGTTAGCTAATTTGGAAGTGTGGGTTTGGACCATTTAATGTTCTTGACTTCCTTTATAAGGGGGGTTCTTCATGCTCATTTAATTCAATCCGTTACGGGGTCTGTGCCATGCCGTGTCAATGACAGGCTGGGAAATGCTGCAGCCCAGCGCAAGCCCTCTGAAAATCCACCAGCAGCCCCACAATGTTGATGTTATTAAGAGACGATGAACGCGATGAAAAATGGGAAGAATTTACCAAAGCGTAACCAGAACGTTGAATTAAATGAGAGTTGCAAGCCGGGAAGGAAAGAGCTACCTTGGATCAGAAAGGGATGAGAGCATCATCCAGGAAAATCAATGATGAGCCCACACGGGAGGAAAATCCCACGGGGCTGATTTAACCAGAGACCAACAGCCACCAGACAGACCAAGCAGCCCCTGGAGCCTGGAACAGCAGATGGCAATAATTAAACACAGGATAAAATCTGGAGAACCGAGAGATCTCCCACGGAGGCAGCAGGTTTGGTCCCGGCAGTTTCATCCGAGGGATGTGGCTGCAGGCAGCAGCGTTCCTGCCCAACGTAGCGGCAGCATTGCCAGTGCCGGAGCCCAAGAGATGCTGAGCAGGCACCCACTGCCACGGGGAAATGGGCTTTGTCAGCTGTCAGCAGCCCATAAACAGCTCCCAGGATCCAGGCGAGAGGGAAGGATGGGAATAAATATTGTCCCAAACTGATTGTCTCCGGGGCAGAGGGAGAAAATGAGAAGGCAAAAGGCCCCAGGGATGTTGGCTGGTGCAGGAATATTTAATGTGGAGATGCAGAGCGACATGGAGAACAGGTTTTGCTTCAAGCCCAGAGCACGGGGCAGTCCCAACCCAAGTGCCTCGAGATGATGATCCCTCCTGGAAGCGGTGCTGGGAGGGAAGCAGATGCCGGCGCCTGCCCGGGGGAGGGATGCTGGCACCCCGCTGCCTGCCCTCGGCAGCGAAACCTCTCTGACCATGGCCCGGCACTTTTGTCCCTAAATCGCCAGGTTTCCAGGCAGGCTGGGAAGGTGCCTGGGCCAGCTCAGATCCTGCCTGGCACCTTTGGAGTGACGGTAACACAGCACGGAGCAAAGCAGCGCAGGGACCCAAGCGAGCCTGTGCCCAGATGCTCAGAGCATCATTGAGGTCTCACACTATTTTTTCTCCCATTTTTCCCTGGCTTCTCCTCACTGTGTGGCCTCAGTTCCTCCCCAATGCTTTGAGGAATCGTTCCAGCAGGTTTTCAGAGAGGAGGTTACACTGGTAGCTCCCCAAATTGTTGTCCCAGCCTGAGAAGGTCCAGCACATCCCGCTACCTGGGGGGTTGGCCCCTCCATGCGATGCACTTTCCAGCAAACACCATTGCCTGAAAGGCACCCAACACATGGGCTCCCACCACCTCCCCTCGCCGCTGAGCAGCGGATCCTCCTCGTTAGACTAATGTACTTACAGCAGTAATTCTCGTTACCCTCTAAGCCCCTTCCTGTTGTGTCCTGCTTTGCGCTTTGACCTTCCTCCCTGCTCTTGCTCTTGCACACCCATCCTCGCAGCCTGACCTGCTTTCCATCTTCTCCACGGTTCCTGCTTGTGCTTGGATTGCTTCATCCATCAGTTTGGGGCATGTTGAAGCGTCTCTTCCTCCCCTCCATCATCCTGACATCCCTCCTCTCCCCTTCCCCGGCTCCCTCCCTGGTCCCCATCACTGCCCCACCAGTGGGCAGGACCAGGTCTACGCTCAGTCCCACCCCCATTCATACCCCAATCCTGAATTATTCCACCCCAATCCTGAATTACTCCGTGCAAACTGCTCCCTGGGTTACAAGGATGCTTTTAAAGATCATCTTTCACCTGCCTTTATTCACCCTCTGTTTCCTTTTTGCATACTTTAGGGCTGACTGATTTTTTTAGGATTTTTTCTTCAGCTGTGGGACTTAGAAATTTCTTTTTCATGCTAAAACCTGAGACGTGTCCTAGCTAATACCAGCTTGGACTGAACACAAAGGCTTCCCTTCACTGGCTCTGCATGGGCCTCATCCAGGCTTGTTGGATATTGCTACCTAAATTCCTGTTCAAGGCAAAGAGTGAGAATGAAGGACTCTGAAATGGGAGACTGATAATCTTCATTCCCCGTAATTCCTGGATGCCAACAGGGAGACGAGCACAAGAGCTGGGTTTTGCTGCTGAAATCCATAGGATGGAGTCGCTGGGAGAAAGGAAGGGTGCGTTATTGCTCCATCAATCCTGGTCTCGTCATGCTCGGGGATGACGGCAGAGTTCAGCTCTGTTTAATGCCCTCACGAAAGCCAGGAGGAAAAATAAAATCCAACCTGAGTCTCTCCAGACAGGATTTCAGGCTATTTGTATAAACTGTCACTTTGGCTTATAATGCTGCAAACACAAATCAGAGCAAGTCCTGCTCGAGGGTAAGAGCGAAACCAGCTCATGTGCTCGCTGACATCCCAACCCTAAGTTTCCCTGAGCATCTGCAGGGCAAACCCAAATGCTGCCAACCTGAATGTGGGTGCCTCCAGACCTCGAGGTGCTCACCACTGTGCCCCACATCATGGCTTGGCTTCCCCGAAGGGTAGTGACAGCAGAGAATATCCCCTTTTGATCCCACAGACCTGGATTGGGCTGGGAAAAAGTGCTCCGGAGGACTTGGCAGTTTAATCCCAACACAGCCCCACTGAGCACAGCATCTCCTACAAGTCCATACATTGATAAAATTGAGGCATCTTTTCCCACAGGAGCTGCGCATGGGGCATCCCGGGCAGATGCTGAAAGCACCAGGGAAACCTGAATGTGCGATGCCCTCTGGACCATCCTAATTTCATTCCTGGACAAGCCTGAGTTGCTCTTATTAAAGAGCAAAGCGCTAAAAGCTCAGCGGGCAGAGGCATGAGGACGTGGGCTGACAGCACAGCATCGCTGCCAGGCTTTGCCGGGGCCTTACCCTGCACGCAAAAGCTCCCAAAACCCCGGCGCAGGGGGAAGGGGGATGGATAACCTCAGCTGCGTTGGCCATGGGGCRTGCATCGGGCCCCGTGCACCCGGAGAGGGAATAACCATATCCCGGGTCCTCTTCTCCATCCTCCTGGAGCCGGGGGCTCCCAGCCCAGTGCACATCACTGCTTCCCATCCTGCCCGATCTCCCCTGCGTTCTCAATTCTCCCCTGGGAAATTTAGAAAGGAAAATTTTCCCTTTGCTTTGTGCTAATAACAGGCACCTCCAGCTTTTACCGTTCTATAGAGCAGTTCCTGTTCCCCGGCAGCTGGGAGGTGCGAGGTCCCTGTGCAAAGATGCAGGCAGGACTCGGGGAAAGCTGCTCCCGGCAGGGATGGAGCTGCTTTGCAATATGGCATCCCGGAGGAAGGAGCTGGCAGCTCCCTCGCTGGGGTCTGACACACAGGCTGGGCAAAGCACCAGAGCAGGAGCAGCTCTGGGACAGCAGAAAGGTCCCCTCCTGCGCCGCAGCCACCGCCGGCTCTGCCAGCCCACCCGCTCACTGGCATTAGGAAAATGAAAAGCACCCAAAAAATCACCAGCGATATTCCGGTCATGGCTATTTACTGTGGGAGCACGGCAAATCCTTAGGGCCAGCAGCACTGGCAGCTCCTGGCTTCCCGGTGACAGCGGGGAGGTGACAGCTACATGACCCAGCTCGGCACCGCCACGCGTCCAGCACGAGCACAGCAGCGAGCGAGACCCTCACCCGCACGTCAGTTTGGGTGCAGATTGGGATCACCCATTGAACAGCAGCTCCCCTGGCTTGCACCCTTCCCCCTGCCCACGCACGAGCAGCCTGGACCAAACCTCCCCGATGGGAGATGCAGCGATGGAGCGATGGAGGCATCCCAGGGAGGGATGCAGGGAGGGATCCCACCGCCTCCCAGGGAGAGATGGAGGCTGCTCGAGCTGCTCCCAAGCCAGCCGGGTGTTTGCCAACCTGTGGGCTGTGACCCCTTCCAGGGCTTGTGAGCATCCCTGCCTATGCCCCCATCAGTTAATTAACTTTAATTGCTGGTGTGGTGGGAGGAGAACAGGAATTTCCCCTGGGGCGTTCGGGTGCTCACTGGGGACCCTGCAAGGGTGCTGGGTGCTGCGTGGGAGGGCTGAGCCTGTCTCCCCCACGCTCCTCACCCCACGGGTCTGCTCTCAGTCCCATCGTCTGCATTCGGGTCCTTTTCGAGTCCAACGGGGAAAATGCAACAGCCCCTTTTGCATTGGGATGATGGAAACCCACCCGCAGCCCCCACGGAGAGGGACCTGGCACCATGGGTAAATCAGCGCTTGCTCCTGTAGCCAAGGGAGGTAAACAGGAGCTTCCCCTACCACGCGTCTCAGTTGCAAAGCAGGTGATCTAATGGGAGTTAATTACGATGATTGAGCCCTGGGTAATACAGCTCCCACCGTAACCTTTAGTTAGCTGCTCCAACGATGGCACAAACTATAATTTTGCATAATAAACGTGTCACCCACATCTAAATCGGTTTCATTCTTTAGCAGTCTCAGGCTCCCTCCTCCCCAAATGGCTTTTCGTCAGCTGCTCCAGCCTGAGCATCCTAGGTGGGAGCTGACGGACCCGATCCAAGACGCTGGGGATGGTGACATCCTCGATTCTCCTGGCTGCTGGTGCAGAGCGTGTGGGTGGCACGGGGATTTGTGCCAGGGGAAACCCGAGGAGTCGTGAGGATGCTGTGACACAGGCTGTGGGCTGCTTGGGGCAGGGGCTGGGAGATCTGCGGGGGCACAGGGTGCCAGCTGGGTGCCACCAAGTGCATGCCAGGCTGTGCCATGCCAGGAGCGCCGTGGGCTGGGTGACATGAGGTACCAGGCTTTTCTGAAATGCCCCGGGCTTGGCTGTGCACYGTGGGAGCCTCTTCTCCCACCGCAAGGTCCCTTTTCTCCATCTGCCACTGGTCGGCACCAGGAGAGGACCGTGGTCCAGCTCCCGGTGTTGGGGGGCATTTGTCTGCTCCCCACAGCCCTGTCCTGCTGCAGTCAGGTCGGGGTGAGCGATGCTCCGTGTTGCCCATCCCGCTTGCACCTCATCCAGGGGCCACGCAGGGACCCCCCCACCGCTCGCCACCTCCAGGGTCCCTTTCCTCCAGATCCCCTTCCTCCAGGTCCCCACCTGCCTGGTGAATCCACAGACCAATGCTGCGGGATACTGGTCCCACCGCAAAGGCTCGACTGGTCACAACCAAGAAGAGCCCAGCTCAGCCCGCAGATGCTCCTGCATCCAGCTGGGTACAGCAGAGAGGGCAGCGGGGTGCCCCGGGGAAGCGGCACTGAATTTGGAGGAGGGTCCCTGGCTCTGCCAAAGCAGCAGGACATGTGCAGGCACCYGGATAATGAATTTTGGGGAGCGGAGCCAGCTGACGGCTTCCCAGGCCACGTGCTGCAGCTGGTACCTCCGGCTCCCTGGGGAGCCCCCGGCATGTGCTTCCGCCCAGGTCCCTGGCAGCCAGCAGATTTTCTCCTTCCCGCTGCAACTCATCCAAGAAGGGAGGTGGAAATCTTCCAGGGTGTCCTGCTCCCCAGGCAGCATCTCCTCGGGAGGGACTGATGGCCCTCCCCCATGGCAAGGCCTTGCATGGAGGCAATACAGATGTTTTTCCCCATCCCTGCACGGATGCCGGGAGCATCATCGGGATTCCCGAAGCTCTGGCTATCGCAGCACCTTCCCTGCCAGCCAGTGACACCCACCTGACCCCTGGGGAGCTGGTGGGGAAGGGACCGAAAGCCGAGGAGGGAAGAAATCTGTGCAGGCACCCTAGGATCAGAGGCACGGTTTGAAATGCCCAGGCCTGATGGAGCTGAGCCAGATCCATCGCCCCTTGGCTGAGCCAGGAGCTAGAACAGCCTGCCCGAGGAGCCAAGGTCGGAGCAGGGCTGCAGCCCCCGTCCCCATCCTTCGTGCTGCCATGTCCCCGCAGGGGACCGGAGCACCCCATCCTGCGAGGGAGCGCAGGGCCAGGTCAGGAATGGGTGCCAGAGCTTTGCTGGCTGAACCAGGAGCTGAACCCCAAGGCTTCCCCCTAGGACGGTGGCTGCAACCACAGCCACCGACAGCCTCCCACCGAGCATCCCCCGGTTCCCAGCCACCTCCTCCGCCTCCCCCTCTGCCCTCCAGCCCACTGCTCGCCATCTGCCTCCGGGGACACCCGGCACAGTCCCCAGGCTGGGGTTGGCACAGCCCCACAGCCCTCCACGAGCCACCAAAGACCCCAACAGCCCCCGGCGTGGCTGGCAGGGGCAGGGCAGGGAACGGCAGTGCTTTTAGAGCTGCAAAAATCCCGACGTCCAGTTTAGACCCTTCTGACATCTCTTGCTCCAGCCTGGCACAGTCCCCGGAGGGGGGGCATAACTTGGGCACAGCCTCCCGGCAGCCTGGCTTGGGAAGAAACGCTGTGGCTCCCCCAATTTAAAAAAGTGAGGAGAACCTGGCTCTGCCACCACCCTTCTGCCTCCAAAACCTCCTGCTTTTTGGGGGGAGATGCTGAGACGATAAAGGATGGAGACAGTGGCACAGCCGTTCCCCCGTCCCGGTTACATCTCCCACCTCTCCAGCCCGGCCGTGATGAGGGGGCATATCCCGGGAGCAGCCCCCCGTGACAGCAAGGGTTGAGGTGCTCCTTGGTGGACAGCCCCAAGGTCATGGGCTGTGAGTATTCGGGGTGAGCACAGGACGTCCTGCCTCTGCCACCCCCTCGGCGGCACTGCCACCCAGCCAGGGGACAGGAGCCAGCTCCGGGGACCAAAGGGACCCGATCCAAGCATCTGCAGGGGCAACCTGCCAAAATAATGCCCTGAAGGCAGCGAGGAGGGGCTGTGCCTGGGGAAGCCCTTTCTTCCYGAGAGTATGCCGCCCGCCCGGGAGGAGGCACAAGATGAGCGTGGTTCCTGCACGGAGCAGTGCTCAGCCCTGTGCCAGCTCCCCCTGGGCTCTTGCTGCCTAGGACCCCCAGCTCCCCGGGCCCGAAATCATCCAGGAAGCTCTCATCCGGGAAGCTGAGGGCTGGAGCTGGGAGGGTCGGGGGGGTCGGGGTAGCTGAGATGAGGACGGGGCAGGGTGGAGGGGGCAGTGGTGACCCCAGGGCCTGCCCGGGAGGAGGTAGCAGGGGGTGAGGGGGCCAGAGGTGGGTGCCAGGATGGGACAGAGGTGCCACCATGTGGGTTGATCTGGAGTGCCCACCCCGAGATGGACGAGCCTTGCTCAGCACCTGACCACTGCTCACCCCGATCCTCCCCGGAGCCACCTGCCCCTGGTGGGATGGGCACGGACCCCCCCAAGCCCTCGAGAGACACCCCACCGCCCTGCTTAGCACCACAGCCTGCCGCAAAGTTTCGTCCCCCCAAAACCCATCTGCCCACCGAGGACACTGCCATCTCCTGAGCCTCCTGCCTCTCCACCCTCCCTTTGCTCCGATGCGCTGCCATGGAGGTGCCCAGGGTGGGCACCCCCTTCCCACGGCAGGCACCCAGTCCCCAGCACCCGCGAGCGCAGGGCATCCACCACCACAGCCCAGGGCCTCGGTGCAACCATGTCACCTGCACCCACCTGGGCTGCTCACCATCAGCTGCTCACCTGGGCTCTGCTGGAACCGGTGCCAACGTCGTTACTGATGCTGACACCGGTGCCGGTGTCGATGCCGGTGTTGGTGCTGCTGCTGGTGTCGATGCTAGTGCCGGTGTTGATGCTGATGCCGGTGTCGGTGCTGATGTCGGTGTCGGTGTTGGTGCTGATGTTGCTACCGGTGCCGATGCTGATGCCGGTGTCGGTGCTGATGCCGGTGTCGGTGCTGATGTTGCTACGGGTGCCGATGCTGATGCTGGTGTCGGTGCTGATGCTGATGTTGCTACCGGTGCCGGTGCCGGTGTCGGTGCCGCTGCCAGCCGGGCGGGCCGGAGGAAGGATGCTCCGCGCTCGGCAGGAGCCCCGGGGAAGCCTCCTGCTCGCCGGCAGCCCTTGGGGCACCCGGGGCCGAGCCGCCCGCAGCCGCCTGCCCAGCGCCGCCGCTCCCCGCCGCTCC
>JAYKAV010000045.1:546403-568787 GCA_035582835.1 Phoebastria nigripes
CCCCCCCGCCCCGGGCCGGCCCCGCACTTGGTGGCTGCCCGCCGCGGGGATGCCAGCGGGCCCGGGGGCTGGGTCCCCCTCCGTCCGCCGCCGCACTGGGACATTCTGGAGGGGCCGTGACATCCCCACCCCGGGGACCCATCTCCCCCCGTAAGGCTCCGTATGACACTGCCCTGCGATGCGCTGTGGGGACCCACCAGCCCGGGCAGGGGGCTCGTAGCCCGGCGTGGTGAGCAGCCCCACACGGGCCAGGAGCCTGGCCAGCCTGCTGGGAAAAAAGTGCAAAACCCCCAAATTTCTTCTGAATAAGGGTCCGTGGCTGCAGCCCTGCGGGAAGGAGCCCCATGGCCCCAGGAGGGCTCCGCTCGCCTGCCGGGACAGCTTGGCCCCAGCCCACGCACCTCCCTGCGCATTTATTTCAGCCAAAACCAATTTCCAGGCTCAAAACCTTCGGAATGAAAAAATCATTTAGAAAATATATGGCCACACCTCTGTGGTGTGTGGTGCCTGGGGGGGTGTGGGTGGGCTGGGAGACCCTGGATCTGGCTGGTAAATCCACCTGGTCATGTCACAGCCCCACATTTTGCCCAACACAAGGACTGTCCTCGCTGCAGAAGGACGCTGTGCAGAGCCTGGGCGCAGAGCAGATGCCGCCATCTCGGCAGCCCAGGCTGCTCCTGGCCTGGCACCAGCATCACCTCGAGGGGGGGACGCGGCCAACACAGAGTGCGTGCGACACCCCTGAGCTGGATCAGAAGAGGGAGGGAGAGGAGAGGCAGTGATGAACACAGCTGCCCCAAGCGTGCATTAAAAGCAACTCAAATTTGCACGCAGGAATGATATCCCACCTCCCCGGGCTGCCGCTGGCGCTCTCGCCTGCGTGTGCAACAGGGAAACAGCACAGCTTTGGTGAGAGGCTCTGGCTCTYGAGGTGCACAGATGATGTCCCCGGGGCTGGGGAAGTGGGATGCACCGGGGCGATGGAGTCCCTGCTCCCCTGGCCCTGCACTGGGATGCTGTTCCCAGCAGGAGCGGGGCTGGGGGCATGTTCCCAAATTCCCGGCTCTGGACGACCTCCTCTCCCTGCTGACGGCCAGGGGTGATGCTCAGCACCCAGAGCAAGGTGCCCTCCGGTCCCTTCCCCGAGGGAGCTCAGCACTGCCCGGGGTTCATGGGCCATGGGGAGAAGCCGGCGGCTCAGCTGGGCCCAGCAGAGGTTTCTGACCCGGGAAGGGCGACGCTTTCCTGACCTCTGCACCAACCAGCAAGGCAAATTGGGACGTGCCTCGCCATGCCAGGGTTGTAGAGGGACAAGAGCCACCGAAGCAGCCAGGACTTGGCTGGTCTCAGCCTGATGCTTGTCTCCGGTACCCCCCTACCCCCAACAGCTCGGAGGGGGGCTGGAGCCACGCAGCCCTGCCAGCCTGCGGGAGGGACATTTATCCTGCCTGCTCGCTCACGCGTGGTGACGGGCGACTGGCAGCTCCCGCGCGGCCGGCGGGGAGGGGAGCCTTCGCCAGCTGCTATTTTTAGCTCCTTACGCTCTGTTTTCTCCTTGACTGTCTCCCCTCTCCGGAGCAGTCTCGGGCCAAGCATCGGCGATGTTTATCCTGCCTGGCACCTGATCGGATGTGACACTGGCTGTCACGGGCGAGGGGGACGGCTGCCATCCCTCTGCTCTGGGAGATGTGTGGGAGCAAGGGAGGAGATGTCGGGGGGACAGGGAGGGAGAGGAGGGAAGCCCAGGCTGGTTGGGGAGGGTCCTGCTGGAGCACCCTGGGGTGGGTCTCCCTTCCTCCAGCTCCTGTGTGCCCCCAAGGGATGCTCTTAGCTGGGAGAGCTGGGGGACAGCTACGGCGTGGTCCCCACTTCCCCCTAGGCTGAATGCTTCCCTCTGCCAGTGTGATCCTTTAGGGATGGCTGGGCTGGGGGAGCTGGGTAAACTGAGGCACGCAAGCAGGGTGTCAGTCCCTCCATGTTCAGGCAGTACATTGGTGGCACCAAATAACTTCTCCGAACCTGCCAGCATCCAGGACATGGTGAGCATCAAGAGCCCAAACTCCCAGCTGAAGCTCCCAAAACTCTTGGGTACAAGCCCCAGCAATGCAAAAGCATGGCAGCTGGGAAAGGAAAACTTATTCCCTTCTCAGGCAGCACCCTTTCGGTGTTGGTACCGGGCTGTGCTCAGTGCCATACYGACACGGGAGCAAAGGTTGCTCTGCTCTTCCTCTGCTCTTTCAGCGCCTGCCCTCAGGCTTTGCAGACGTTGGGATCCTCATCCCAGAGTGCTCCCGGCAGGGTGAGCATCCCTGCTTATAGGGGACCTAAAATACACTGTCTGTGCCCTTCCAAGCATCGGGAGAGCCTCTGCTTTATCCATCAGGGAGGTGAAGCCAGCGAGGTCGGGGTCAGACTGCTCCCTGCTCTGCCACCTGCTTTAAATCCTGTTTTCTCCTAAAAAAAAGGGTCCAGAATGAGGAGGAAAAAGGCTCGGGAGAGTCTATTCTCCTTCCGCTGCTGCTGCCAAGCTGCTTTATCCCACTTGTGCATAAAGGTCATTAAAAGCCACTGATCCTCGAGCAGCCCCCCAGGGATGGAGGCAGCGTGCCCCTGCCCAGGGGTGCAGGCAGGGGAGGAGCAGGGTTGTTTTCCACTTGCCTGCCCAGCGCTGCGGGCTCTGATCTGGGCTAAAAGTCACCTCCGAGGGAGAGCAGCACTTTGCTGTTCCTCTTTTAGATGTATCTTCCTAATTTCCAGCCCTGTTAGGACTGTGATTTCTCGCTGGGCACGTAGGTGACGTGGAGGAAAGATTATTCCTGAGCTGAGCTCGCCCCTGGGCTGCGTCAGTCCCTCCATTAAGGTGCTATTTCAGGACCCGGGTCACAGGGTTTGGGGACCTGCAGGTTGTTCCCTGGCTGGTGACAGGGACTTTCCATGACCTGGGCAGGACTTGGCCTCGGGACCATCCCTGCATGGGGGGTACCAGCCCCGGAGCGATGGAGGTGGCTCCTGCAGGATGGATCTGCAGAAAATGTGCTCAGCCCTTGGGAAAAACCATCCTGCCCATGAGATCTCGGAGGTCAAAGGCAGTGAGAGAATCTCATTTCCTGGAGGATTTAAAATAAGAGGGAAAATGCCAGCAAACACCTCCCAGGGAGGCAATTTGTCACCAGGCAGGGTGGAGCATCACGTCRAGACGAAAGTCTGGACATCTCCGTGCCACCTCGACAGGAGACGTTAAGGTCACGGCAGAGAGCAATGCCCTTCCCGGGCGTCCTCTTTGCTCCGGGTATTCAGCCATCTGGATCTGAGCTGGCTGCACCGTCCTTCGCAGGGCACATTGATTATGCAGCACCATCTCCCCCCGGGCACGCCGTGATGGAGGTGGTGGAGATCTTCCCCGCCCTGTGCCATGCAGTTGAGCAGCCCTCGGGTGCATGCACAGCCCAGTGCATCCCTTCCACGATGGGGGACAGCACACGAGCTGCTTTTCGTATTTCTGTAGGTCAAGGTGGCTTGAATTCCTGCAACGAGTTGCATAGGTCTTTGCAACTCAGCTGCAACCTTGCCATTCCCAGCAGAACGGGAAAATTCAACCAAAATAATGTCTTTTTTTTTTTTTTTTTTTTTTTCAGCCAGCAGAAATGCTTTCCTGACCAAAAGGCGTGGTGGATCATGCAGCCAGATGCAGCCACAGCTTGGGGCTCATCCTGCTGCCGGTTCATCACGGGAGCTGCGGTCCCGCCAGGGAAACAAGGTCCCCATCGAATGACTCTAAGTACTGCTCTCGGGGCCCAGCCATCAAAATATTCATTACCTGCCCCAATGGACAAGTGGAACATGCAAATTATTTCTGGGACAAAATAGCTACAGTTTGGGAAACCACCTTTCTCATGTATCGACTCCTAAATTGGCTTAAATCTGATGTTTTTGGGCAACAGCCTGGTTTGCACAGGCAGGAGGTGAGCGCAGGCAAGGTGAGGGCAGCGCAGATGAGCTCAGAGCAACACAGGAGGGTTTGGGAGGAGCTGGGGCATGGTGGGATTTGCCCAGTTTTTGCTTTAAGAGACCAGATCGGGGTGGTGAGGAGAGCTTTTGGAAGAAAGGTGTGTTCGAGTTAACTGTGCATAAAGAAAGCATCCCCAAAAGATGTCTTCATGGGCAAAATAAAAGGTCAAATCTATTGTTTATGCTCCAGTAACTTCCAGATGCCTGGATGGGGATGCAGGGAGCCTCACAAACACCTCCCTCCCTCCAGGCTGTCCCTCCTGCCTGCGGAGGGGGATGCCTGCCCCAAAAGCCCTGGGATTTAACCAAACCCACCAGGTTTCAGGCCCCACTGGCCCCCAGAAGACCCTTGTTTTCTGGCTGAACGCTGGGATGCTGCAAACCAGCCAAATCAGCCCAAATCACCGCAGGCAAATCGGTGGGGGGACAGTGAGTAGCCATCACCCGGTGCTACCACCCAGGGGGGATGCGGGTGCTGCCTGCAGCCCTGCCTGCTTGCTGCCTGCACCTCCAGCAGCGAGAGGGATTTGTGCAAAGCTCCCAGCACCGGGGTTGGGCTTTTTTTATCCCCGGCTGCTCTTACGTTGACATTCTTAGCTGTGCCACTGGCTCCAGCGCTGCTCGCTAACCCCTTTTACAGGCAGCTAAATATAGCCCAGGCAGCTAAGCAAAATCTGCTCGGCAGGGCCACGTGGGGATCGGCAGCGCTGCCGCAGCCTCGGCTGGGGTGTGGGTCTGCCAGCGCCGGGGGGGATGACAAGGTCCTCGCTGGTGGCATCTTTCACCCCGTGGTGTCTCATCCCCATCCAGGTGAGCATCACCGCTGCTTTGATGCTCCCACTGGCATCTCATCGCTTCTCCCCGCCTTGGTGGCCCTGTTCCTCTCCCACCCTGGGGCTTCCTGGGGTTCTTCCACCCAAGTCAGGATATTTTATGCTGGAGAGCATCTGGACTTTATTAGCATCCCTGTTCCTACAGAAACATGGTGTAAAACCCCAGCTTACTGCTGTGCTTAATAAAAAAAGCCGGACAGCTCCGGGGATCCACGTGGGTGTTGTGCGAAGCACCAGGTGCAGGGAGCAAACCCGAAATGTGATGAGGCACCCCGTGGGCTCACCTGCACCCCGCAAAGGGTCTGCAAAGAGGGGAACACAGCTCTCACCCCATGGCACGCTCGCCCACAGGTGCAGCTTGGTTTCTGCCTTTCCTGTCAAAGACAGATATTTCCGCCGGAGCCATGAACTCATTAAGGAGACACTGATCTAATTGTCTCCACGCCGGCGCTTGTGGAGTTTTTTCCTTTTTTTTTTTTTTTTTTGTTTTAAAAGGCAAGGAACGAGGCGAAAGGCTGACTGGAGAAATCTAATTGGATCCCCGTGGCTCATTAGCCATTTCTCCAAAAGGAAGAATCGTTAAGGCTGAAAATGAGCAGGCTCGAAAACCGCCGGCGCCATACGCAGCTTTCCACAGGCATCCCGAATTTGCAATCCCCCCGGCATTGCCCTGGCTGGGATGCCCGGGTGGCACTGGGGACACTCTGTCACACAGGGGATGTTGGGAAACGCAGGTGAGGGGCTTGGGGAGGCTCGTGCTGAAGTCTGGAGGAAGGCTGGAGCCTTTGGGTGCTGGGAAAGCAAATTGTGGGGCTCAAACCCAGAGCTGGGGTGAGCGGCAAAGCAGAAGCATCCAGCGGCGTGGAGGCTGCAGGCTGGCAATGAAAGAAGAACCAGGTCCTCCTGCCAGGTGGACCAAGGACACCTTCAGATCAAGGTCTCACCCTGCTTCTTCCTCCCCCAGCCTCCCTACCCCACCATCTCTGTTGACTCAGATCCTGGTTCCCTGGGGAGGACATTCAGCTCACAGAGGAGGCACCTCCTCCCCAGATTTTCCACCCCATGAGAGACCCAGCAGTTGTGACAGCGCAGAAGCTCCTGCGCGACAGTCCCATCCATCACCGGCCAGGCATCTGGCCACCGCCACGAGAAAGACAAACAGCGTCTGTCCAAACTCAGCAGGGAAATGCCGAAGCTTTTCCAGCCAGTCGCTGTGTCTGCAAGCCCAGGCTAAATCAAGCTTCAAGGACGGAGGGTGGCCAGCATTTCTTGGCCTTACAGCCCCTCGCTCTTCTGGCTGGGAGAGGCTTTGGGGAGAAGACCCCAGCCTGTTGGATGACAGGCGATAGGTTTGGTGATGGCCCATTATGGAAACCACCAGCCATGTCAGCTCCGCATCGCCCCGCTGGCCTTTAAGACGTCTCAAACTGGCAAAAGGTCCTCGATGAGGGTCCCAAATGCAAATCCCGATGCTCAGTGGGTTTCCCAGAAGCAATACCAGCAGGTGGGATGCCCATCACTAGATTCAGAGGCTTTTCCTGATCTTCATCAGGCTCCTCTGTTGGGCTGGTCTCAAGGGCTGATGCATTTGAGATGTATTCGGCTGCTAAGGCTGTGGTGTTGCAGGATGGGAGGGTCCTGGTAAACAAAAGGGACAAAGTAGGAGCTCAAGCACCGAAGGTTCTGCAGGTGCCTGCAATGGTCCTCCTGAAAATCACCCCCTTCATTTCCACTGSGTTTGAATCCCGGCTCCCGTGACCCTGAACACCCTGCCTCTGTCTGTAATTAAAGGCCAAGCAATTGCCCATTGCTAGTCCTCCCATGTCTCTGTTTATTACAGAAGAGCTTAGCAGAAAACTAATTCCCCAACTCGAAGGCATCCTTAGGCAAGGGGGGAGGGAGATGCTTCCATCTCAGGACTTTTGCATTTGTCCTTCCCATCCCAGACTGGCTTTGTGCCTGTCCCCCTTCTCATCTGGGGGCTGGAAACGCCAAGAGAGGCAGCACAGCTGAGAAAATATGCTGCTGGCTGTAAACGGGGGTAGCTTCATTCCTGGCTTCCTTGCCTGGCCTCCCTTGCAGCACAGGAAGGGCAGGGGGACCCCCCACACCTCCCAGCATGGATGAGCAGCACCCTGGGATCTTGGAGCAGTTCCCCAAAGCACCCAAAACATAAGGCTGTGATGTGCTTGCTGGCAGCCGGTGCCTGAGGGGAAGGGTCCTGGGGGCCCTAAAAGCCCCATCCAGGAGCGGGGCCAGCCCCCAGGGCGCCAGAGGTAGGACAACCCCATGGACCAGGGGTTTGTCAAACCCAAAATTGTCACCCCAAAAATGCACCTTATGCCATGCCTGTGTTTACCTGCACTAGGCGATGCTCTGGAGGAAAGGTGCTTGATGGGTTTAGCTGGTTTTCCAAATACAGACTCGATTATTAATTATTATTAATTACTGTAATGTGGGTTTATCCATGAATAGCATCACTTGGGCTCAGCAGGAACCCTTCTGGCTGTGCCCACGGCTAAGCTGGTATTGTCCCAGATACAGTCATATGAGATCATTTGTTTTCTCCCCAGGTCCCCGGGTGGGAGGGCATCCCTGGCAAGCTGCGCTTGGCCCAGCTCGCTGCTGGTCTGGTGCCACTCCCAGCCATATAATCCCCCCGTGGTGGGCAGAAAATGATACCCTGACCCCTAATGAACCAGGCACCAGGGGGAGGGGAAAGAAGATGTCCCCTCGTGCCTCGGGGATGCTGAGTGATGCAGGAGAAGGAGTAGAGAGGGAGGCAGAGCAGAAAAAAGGTGTTTTATTAGGGGTACATGGGCAAGGGTGCTCCCTGCCCTGCTGAGCAGTGGGACACGGGCTGGGGGCTTCTGTTGCGGGAGGGTTGGAGGCAGCCACACATCCCAGGGCTCTGGCAGCATCCCTCATCTCCCATTCCCCACCTTCCCCGTGCGCAGGGCGATGTAAAACCAGTGTGTCCTTTGGCGTGCGGGGGACTGGCACAGCTCTGTCACTTGTGACATTGCTGCCTGCCTCGCCGGGTCCCAGTCTGGCCCAGGGCAGCTCTCGCTGCTGACAAGCCACCCCCAGAGAAGGGGACGGCGAGGGGCTGATGCTGTGGGTGGTGGCCATGGCGTGGCCTCTGCTCACCAGCAAAAGCCAGGCGTGAGGACACCCCTGCGAGACGGGAGGGGAGCCCTCTCCCTCCTGGCAGCTGGGGCCCTGCTTGGCCATCCAGGAGCAGGCAGGGACCCAGCCCGGCCACCGTCCCCACTGTCCAGCAGTTGTGCGCACCTGTCTCATACCGGCACTGCCATCTGGCGGCATCATCAAAGGGGACGAGGGGACAGTGTGGGGAGGACTGGTCCCTCCAGGGTCCATGGAACCAGTGGGATTTCTGCTCCCGGCACGCCAGCGGGCTCACGTTCCTGCAAGGCACAGGGGGACAGCAGGACCGAGGGGGCAAATACCCCTCTGGCTGATCTGCCCTTCCTAGGAGGACAGGGATTGAAGGACACTCCTGCTGCGGGTGTCAACGGGCTCGGATATCCAGCTGGGAAGAGATGGGAGCTGCCAGAGCCCCCACCTCCCACCCGGGGGGCTGTGCCTGGAGCCAGCCCATCGCTTCCCCGAGGCCGCTGCCTGCCCCACGGGCGCTGCCAGACCCGTGCCCGCACACAGCCAGGCTGGGCAGGTCCCCAGCACCCACCCCAGCCGCCTCCTGAAAGGAAAAGCAACCTGAGATCAGCTGAGATCAGCGAGCAATTTATGGGCACTGACCTCTCTTGTTGCAGGACTGCAACCAGCCGGCAGCTTTTGGGAGCCCAACGGAGGCTTAGAAAAGCTTTTTTTAATTTGTGCCAACTGCTGATCAGAGGCCAAACCCTGGAGCTTTACCTCTGGAGCAAGAAGCGTGACACCCTCTTCTTCCTCAAGGACACAGGGGGCATGGTGGCTCCCCATCTGCCCCAGCCCTGTGCCCCCCAAAGCCTGCCTGCTGCCGCATACTCACATACTTTCCCCGCTGTCTAAATTTAGGGTCTGGAAGTGGGCTAGCACATCCCAGTTTATCTCAGCCCCTGAATTATGCATGCCAGCAGCACAGTAGCATTCGCTGCTCCGGGCAGACATGCCAGACTCTGGCCGGGCAGGCAGAGCAGGGAAACCCGCTGCCTGCCCAGCCCCGGCTCCCACCCTCAGCTCCGTGCGGGCAGATGCCCCTCGGCCCCCCTCAACGGGGGGTCTGGCCCCGCAGGGGGAGTGGGTTCAGGCTGGTAGGTGTCCTGGAGCTGGTGGGTCTGCTGGAGCTGGAAGGTGTGTTGTCAAAGCCAGCAAGAAGGGCTACTATAGGCGACAAAAGGAAGACTAGGGAAAATATGGGTCCATTGCTCCATGAGATGGGAGACCTGGTGCCACAGGACGTGGGAAAGGCTGAGGAACTGAATGTCGCCTTTGCCTCTTTACTTGCAAGACCGATCTTCAGGAATCCCAGGTCCCAGAGGGGAGAAAGGGGAAAGGCTGGAGCAAGGAAGACATACCCTTGGTGGAAGAGGATCAGGTCAGGGGATACTTAAGCAAACTGGACGTACATAAGTCCATGGGCCCTGCTGGGATGCACCCATGAGCGCTGAGGGAGGTGGTTGATGTCATTGTTAGGCTGCTCTCGACAACCTTTGATTGATCATGGTGACTGGGAGAGGAGCGCGAAGGCTGGAGGAAAGCAAATGTCACTCCTATCTTCAAGAAGGGCAAGGAGGACCCAGGGAACTATGGGCCTGTCAGCCTCACCTCGATCCCTGGGAAGGTGATGGAGCAGCTAATGCTGGAAACCATTTCCAGGCACATTAAGGATGAGAAGTCAGCATGGCTTTGCTAAGGGGAAGCCATGCTTGACCAACTTGATAAACTTCTACAATGAAAAGACTGGCTTGCTAAACGAGGGGAGAGTAGTAGGTATTGTCTGCCTGGACTTCAGGAAGGCCTTTGACACTGCCTTCCGTAAGATCCTCATAGCGAAGCTGTTGATGCAGATGGCTGAGCAGACAGTGAGGTGGGTTGAAATCTGGCTGAATGGCCGGGCACAGGGGTGGTGATCAGTGGCACAAAGTCTAGTTGGAGGCCAGTCACTAGTGGTGTACCCCAGGGGTCTGTACTGGGTCCAGTCCTGTTTAACGATCTGGATGATGGGGCAGAGTGTAAGCTCAGCAAGTTTGCAGATGACACCAAACTGGGAAGGGTGGCTGATATAGCAGAGGGTGGTGCTGCCATCCAGAGGGACCTCGTCAGGCTGGRGAAATGGGCTGACAGGAACCTCATGAAGTTCAACAAGAGGAAGGGCAAAGTCTTGCCCCCGGGGAAGAACAAACCCAGGCACCAGTGGATGCTGGGGGCTGCCCAGCTGAAAAGCAGCTCTGCAGAAAAGGACCTGGGGGTCCTGGTGGACACCAGGTTGAACATGAGCCAGCAACGTGCCCTTGCTGCAAAGAAGGCGAATGGTGTCCTCGGCTGCATTAGGCAAAGCATTGCCAGCAGGTCAATGGAGGTGATCCAGTGATCAGCGCTGGTGAGGCCACACCTGGAGTGCTGTGTCCGGTTCTGGGCTCCCCAGAACAAGAGAGACATGGACATACTGGAGAAAGTCCAACAAAGGGCAACGAAGGTGATTGAGGGACTGGAGCATCTCATGTATGAGGAAAGGCTTGAGAGAGCTGGGATTGTTCAGCCTGGAGCAGAGAAGGCTCAGGGGGATCTCATCAATGCATATAAATACCTGAAGGGAGGGTTCAAAGAGGACAGGTCCAGGCTCTTTTCAGTGGTGCCCAGTGACAGGACCAGCGGCCATGGGCACAAACTGAAACACAGGAGGGTCCCTCTGAACATCAAGAAACACTTTTTTTACTGTCAGGGTGACTGAGCACTGGCACAGGTTGCCCAGGGAGGTTGTGGAGTCTCCATCATGGAGATACTCAAATGTCATCCGGACACGGTCCTGGGCAACTGGCTCTGGATGGCGCTGCTTGAGCAGGGGGGTTGGACCAGATGATCTCCAGAGGTCCCTGCCAGCCTCAACCATTCTGTGATTCTGTGGTTCTGAGATGGTGGGTGTGCTGGAGCTGGGTGGTGTGCTGGAGCCGGTATGTGTGCTGGAGCTGGTGGATGTGCTGGACTTGGAGGACTTGATGGCCAGGAGTAGCCCAGCACTCTGCTCTTCCTGGGCCTCAAGTGCAGTCACTGACCCCATCTCTCCCCTCGGCAGCTCTCAGCAAGGCCACATCTGGCTGCACAAGCAGCATTCGACCATGAAAAATCACAGGGCTTCATTAATTTCTCTCCTGGAGCCGGGTGCCAGGTGACCCCAGGCTCCCCGCAGCATCGTCAGCCCTCTGGGGACAGGCGTCGGTGGGGACCCGACCCGGCCTTTCCAAGGGGGCCCAGTTCACAGTGAACACACTCAACATACCCCTCGGGACCCTGAGCTGCCTTCCGAGGAGCCGACCCCTTCCCGCGGGCTGCTTCGAGGGGAGGGAGAGCCCCGGCAGCGCGGGCCTGGGCACCCTCCCCAGCCCCGGGGGGGCATCCGGTGAAGGAGGCTCCGGGGCTGCCGCTTCCCCGGTCCGAGGGGCTCGGGGGGGGACGGAGGGGCGGTCGGGAGGGACCCGGTCGGGAGGGACCCGCCCCGGCGCTGCTCCAGCGGCCCCCGCGGCCGCAGGGGCCGCCCCGGGGGAGGCGCGGCGGGAGCGACGCGCCCCGAGCTCGGCGCCCCGGGGCCGGCCCGGGCGGAGCCAGCGCGGCGGCGGCGGAGGGGAGCGGGGAGCCGGCGGCAGCCGCGGCCGCACCATGGGGGCCTGTCTCGGCGTCTGCTCCCTGCTCAGCTGCGTGAGTGCCCGCCCGGCCGGGGCACCGGGAGGGGAGCGGGGCTGCGCCCGCTCCGAGCGCCGCAGCGGCGGGCGCGGCCCGGGGGCGGGGGCGGGGGGGGCTGCTGCTGGGGGTSCGGAGGAGGGTCCAGGGGAGGCCGGGGGAGGTCTGGGGAGCTCCCGGGGGTGCGTCCCGATACACGCGGGAGAGTCTCGGGGAGGCCTGGGGGACAGCCCGGGGATGCGCCCCGGTACACCCGGGGGGGCCCAGGGGAGACCCGGGCCCGCTGCAGCCGGGGGGAGCGGAGGAGACGCGGGGGGTTCCAAGGGATGTACCCCTCTGTGCCTGGGGGGGTGCAGGGGACCCCCGGGGGGATGCAGGGGATGCCCAGGGGGATGCACCCCTCTGTGCCTGGGGGGATGCAGGGGATAGCTGGAGCAGGGCATCCCACTGCACCCAGGGGTGTCCAGGGGAGACCCGGAGGGTTCACTCCAGGGAACTCTGGGGCTCATGAATGTCATGGTCGGGGGGAGCCTGGAGTTTGAGCACAGCTGGGGTTGTGCACCCCAGTGCACCTGGGGGATGCGGGTAGCCGGGGGGGATGGGGGGCATCCAGTCCTGCCGCACCTGGGGGAAGCAGGGGCTGACACCCCGCAGCACCCATGGGRTGCTGAGGGGCCGGGGGTCCTGCCTGGTTCTCACCGCCGAGCCCCAAAGCGGGGGGCTGGGGATGGAGTAAGAGAAGGAGCTGGGACAGGGGGTGCAGGTCCGTGGGCGGGGGGGCTCTGCGTGGGGTGCCATGGCCCAGGGCGGGTGCAGGGTGCGTGATTCGGGGTGCCGTGCCCAGTGACGCAGGCAGCTGCCCACGGCCGGTGCTGCCTTTTCCTGGCATTGCCTCACCTGCGGGCACGGGGCCAAGGCAGGGCTACGAAACCTCCCCAGGAGCCGCTGGCCTGGAAACCTGGAAATGGGGCCGGTTTCACAACTCGACCTCAAAGTTTTGGAGGTTTAACGAACGGAAGCTTTTGAAACGTAAGATCGGACGGAGGGCGGTCTGGAAGGCCTCCGTCTGTAACACATGTCCGATACTTTTCCTTATGGGCAGGTATCGGAAAAGCCAGGATTTACTCTGGAGCAGGGCCGGGGAAGTTTCTGGCCTAATTCTGGATTTTTTCCCCCAAAAAACTATTCTGGCCCAGGCCGTGGTAACGGGGTAGAGTTGCTATAGAGGTTTAGTTCTCCTATTCCTTCCAGTGGAGCTGGTTGACTGAAGGGGTGTTTTGGCTCAATTCTGAACTGAAAAACCAACAATGGGGAAAAAAAAAGACCCCCAAAACCAAACAAAACCCCCAATCTTTGTATTTTTTTTAATTTTTAATAAGAAAATCTGAACTAACTCCTTCTGGTCAGCCTGCATCATTTGACTCAAAGCAGCATCAGATTGCCAAGCCATCTCTTCAGCACTGTCCCATTAAAACTCTACAAGCCGTTCCCGAGTGAAACTTTGCACCACGCAAGAAAAATTTCCCTTTCTCTGCCTCCAGCGATTTGCCAGACCCTGCCCACTGCTGCCATGAGCAGTGCGGTCATCTCGAGCTGCCTTCCTTGGGGGACAGGGTTGGTGTTTGCCAGCAGAAGCCTGCCCAAGCCAAAGCAAACCCCGGGGGCGCGTGCAGCCCTCCGGCATGGTTTGGGCACCTCGTGGGGACTATCAGCCTCGTTGTACCAATGCAAAGCCACCTGCCAGACGTGAGAGCCACCAGCCTCCCAAGCCTGTGCCTGACCCTGTGGGTTTGGTACTGATTAACCTGCCAGGTCATTAATTTAACAGGAGATAAAGACCGGTTGCTCGGCATTGCTTTTGGTTGACTCAGCCTCTGCAACCCTGGGTTTGCCTGGGTGAAGGCAGCTTGCAGAAGATGTGTTGTTGGGCTGGTGTAGCTGGGTTGGTGTAGCTGGGCTGGTGTTGATTTGGTGTAGTTGGGGTGGTGTTGTTGGGTTGGTGCGGTTGGGGTGGTGTTGTTGGGTTGGTGTAGTTGGGGTGGTGGTGTTGGGTTGGTGCGGTTGGGCTGGTGTTGCATTTCCCCATGTTGGACTGGGTGGACAGTGCTTGTCTGGCTCCGGCCACACTCTCCCAGCCTCCAGGCAGAGGAAGGAGCACAGCAGCCSTTACGTGCGAGTCGCACTGGAGGTGAGCTGGATTTAATGAGGAAGTTGATAGAGAAACCGGAGAGATTAATCTTTCATCTGCAGCGACTGAAAACCGATGCTTCCTCATTAATTTGCTGCTCTCACGCTGCAGCCACTTCCCTCGGTTGGCTTTTTCCATCCTGCTGTTTGGCCATTGGCCACGTTCATACTTAMAGGCATCTTTGAAAGCCTTTGAAAGGAGGTGTATCAGAGTGTGTCCAGCACTGCCTTAACATGGGAGGATTTTCCTTGCTCTTAACCCATTTGCTTTTTAAAGAAAAAGACTGAATTCAAGAGGTGCCTGGGCAGCAGGTCGGGTTAGCACATGGCACAAGGGATCTGCTTCCTTTGCAAAGGTGCTTAGAGGAGGATACCCAAGAAGGGCATCAGGAGCCGTGAGAAAAGGCTCCTGGTGACACGGGACTCTCGCATTACTGCTGCACAAAGCAGGTCAGCGGGACGGGGCTGCCGTACCCCGTTACCTCGGCGGTTGCCTTCCCGTGGTTGCAAGAGGCTGTAAAACCTGAAATACAGCCATGGAGCTTGGCCGTGCAAGAGTCGTCCTTGAAAATAAACCTGCGGCAGGCTCCAGGGATGCTGCGGGCTCCCGAAAATCTCATACTAGAAACCAACTCATCCACCTGCAGCTTTCCCAGAGGTCAACCAGAGGGTTTGGAGGCTGCACGTGGAGCAAGGAGTTCCCTTCAGCCCAGCTCCACCGTGGCCCTGTGGACACCCCTTCACCCCCTTCCACCCGCACCGACCCCGGGGAAAACCTGATACCCCAGGCTGTGCCTCCTGCAAGTCTTCAGTGATGCTTGGACGTGGGGCTGAACCCCCAGATCCCACAACCTCCTAAAGAACAACAAACCTCATGATTTTCCAGGCCAGTTTCAATGATTTTGGGACTGGTGCTTTTTATTTCAATTGGCACTGAAGGGAGAGGAGCTGGAGGTATTGATGTGCTTAAAGTTAAGTGTGTGCTAAGGTGCTTTGCTAGGGGTCAAATAATGCAGTAATTCTGCATTAAAGGGGATTTTTGTTGTTSTTCTCTTTTTTTTTTTTAATTTGAAGGGGAAATACAGTAACGCTGGCACATTTTAAATGCATTCTTGTGCCAGTGGAGCATTTAACGAGCCTGAAAGGAAGCAATCTCTAATTGAAGGCTGTTGTTTCATGATTTCAAGTTGAAAACATGAAATGATGTCCCTTGAGCAGCCCCTGGAGAGGTGGGATGAGGGTCCTCGTGGGCTGCGGGGGCTCCCCTCGCCTGCCCCAGCTCCTGTGGGCACCCTCAGCTCAACACAGCCTTTGGTGGGGCTGGGACGTGGGGCTGGGATGTGGGTGAAGAGGAATAAATCAGGAAGGAGGTGATTCTTCTCAAATAATGATGTGCTTATGTTTAAAAAAGAAATTCAAAGCCACCTCTAGTGATTTGGGGGCATCAAAGCGATCACTCGTGAGTGTCCGTGAGCATCCCTGATGAGGGAGCTGCGGGTTTGACGTCCTTCTCACCCAGCAGCTCAACATCTGGTTTTCTTTTCTGCCACGTCCGATTTTTACACTAATTTCAGCAATAAGAAATGTATATTTGAGATGATACCGAGCCATATTTAATTAATATTGACTGCTGGGCATAATTAGGAAGTACATAGCCATAATAAACACACAACACGTGCGCATGCCTTAATACTAGGAGAGAGCTGGACTCTTCTTGTGCTTACAAGTGCATCTGGCTGGCCGATGTGTCTCAAGTGCAGGAGGGGAAGAGCTGTTCAGAGGGAAGAAATGAAGTATCGAAAGCAAAATAAATCAATGAAATTAGCTTGTAAATAGAGGGAAAGTAGTTTGCTGAAGACCAGAGACAGTCACAAGATTTCCTAGGAAAAAGCTGGCTCTGATACAGGAGTTAAAAACGCCCAGTGCTGTGAATTTTGAAGTAAGTGGATTTGGGAATGCATTTTAGCTAGAGAAAAATATTTGGAAAGCGAAGCTGTAGTATTTTAAACAAACTCCAAATATTTAATTCCCGTTGGTCTCTAGGCAATACCTGTAACTGGAAGCTTGCCAGCCCTGCTTGGGAATTTCTCATTGCTCCCTGGGCCGGTGCGTGGGCTGGGGGAGGCTGTGGGCTTGTGAGGCATTAAAAAAAAAAGGAAATAGCCTGAAATTTCCCTATTTTAGAGGACTTGGGGTGGATTTTGCTGTTGCATTGCTTGGGTTGTCTGTCCCGAGAGCCCCGCTGTTCCCGCTTACACCATGGGGAGCGGGGCAGAATTGGGAATTTAGTTTGAATTTAGTTTTTGGGTCCTTTGAGGTTTTATTTAACACTTTAGCCCATCTGTTCGTTTATGCGGGGTCAGCGCTGACTCCTGGTTCAGCGGCCAGGAGGGCATCGCCACCTGCTTCGCCTTGATGTGAGATGTTGGTTTTACTTCCCCAACCAACCCCAATAATTCCCGAGAGTGCAGCAGCTTCAATGCAAACCCGAGAGACACCTTATTCCCCTATTTTTTCCCCAAATATTTAACATGGGACCTTCTGCTCTCATGACATAGTGGACCAGCAGTGACAGGCCATCCCAAAAAGCTTCTTCCATTCTCTTGCCTGAAAATGCCCTATTTATTCTCCAACTTCACCCTCTTTTGGGAAAATAAGGGTTTCAGGATGTGGCAGCGAGCCGGGAGATCCCGGGGCTGGCGCGGGTGATTAAGAGGCTGAAAATCTTCCCCATCCGGATCAGGGATGCCACAGTCAGGGCTGGCTATGGCCGGATCCTGCATTCCTGCCCCATCACAGGCTTTAAAACCTGTTATGCAAAACCCCCGCAGCTGTTCTTCCTCTAAGGCAAATGACTGAGGCACTCCCACACCTTGTAGGTATTGAATAGGGGGGTAAATATCCAAATTGTTGGACAAGCTGGTGAGAGCAGTATATACTGGAGCAGCAAAACTCAACTCAACTCAGCCCAGCCCAGCCCAACTGGTGGGATGCCAACAGCATCTCCCTAACGCTCCTCTAGCGATGGCTTGCAGGAGCCCGGGAAGTCTAAGAATACAGTTTAATAAAAAATTCCTTTTTCTCCCTGCAAGCCTTATTCTGCGCAATCCTTGTGCAGGAAACCCCTGCCAATGTTTTGCTAGGTAGTAAGGGTGGGTTTTGTTAAGCCGGGGTTTCCCCAGTTCCCTGCTCTGCACCCAGCTCTGGCAGGGCAATGGGAGCCCCTGGAGCGAGGGTGCACCCGGCAGCGCTGCTGATGCTGGGTTTGGGAAGCCAGAACCCACCGCGGACTCCCAGGGATGCTGTGCCTCAGTTTCCCCACCTGTAAAATGGGCTTTGGGGAGGGAGAATGATGGCAGAACATGTTTCCCCATGATGCTGATATTGGTGCTTTCTCCATCCCTTATTAGATTGAAGAGGCAGCCTTAAATTATTTTGCAAACTCATTTTATTTGGTAAAGAAAGGAGGCTCCTGCAGGGCAGTGCTTTGTTTTGACCGGAGCCTTTTTTTGCATGCAATTGCTGGGGAGCAAAAAAGAAGATGAAGGTGTCTCCAGGACTCTCGGTGTCATTTTCCAAGTTGGTTGCTTATTGCAGTGAACCCGTTCCCGTGGCTCTTTTGATTTTCAGCAACTTTTTGGGGGRGCTTGGGGCCATTTTCATGAGGTCCCGCGGGGTGCGGGTTGCGATGCTGGCTTGCTCTAAGCAAAGTCCCTGGCAGAGCGGTGTGGATTCCCGGGCAGATCTCCTTACGGTTCGACCTGGGCACATGTTTTGGGGCCAATTTTGACCCCTCCAACACGGGGATGCTCTCGTTGTAGGTGTCCTGTCTCTGCGGCTCCGCGCCATGCCTGCTCTGCGGCTGCTGCCCCTCGGCCAAGAACTCCACCGTCTCCCGCCTCCTCTTCACCTTCTTCCTCTTCCTCGGCACCCTCGTGTCCATCATTATGATAATCCCCGGTGTGGAGAAGGAGCTGCACAAGGTAAATTACTCACGGGGGTCATTGGGCTTGATTGCCACGGGGAAGAGGTTTAGCTCGTGGTGGGTATGTGAGGCTGAATCAGAAAGTGAATTTTTGGGGCATGGTGTTGCTTCTGTTCCTTTTTTTCTGAGCATCTCACTGGGAGAAGGTGTTATTAACTCTGGTTTTCTACAGAGGGGAGAATGCAGTGGGATAAGTTCATGCATTATCTAGTTTTCCCAGATGTCTCCCAGGAAAGTTTCCTACATCCCATTTTTGGAGGTTCAACTGGCCAAGTGACTTGCAAGTCATGGAGGTGGGACTTCAGATGCAGGGAGCTGAGGTCTGCCAGCCGAGCTAATGCGAAGGCTGGGCCAGGCTTTTTGGGAAATGCTGGTTTCATCCCAGCTTTCCACTGACCCGCAGGGTGGCTTTAGCTCTGTCACCCCACCACTGTCCCCGAGCAGGCCAACCACTTGCTTTACGAGTGGCATCGGAGCAGTTATGGGCTGGCCCATCTTTGGTGGCACCAGGGCTCGTGGTGGGTGCGGGATGCTGGGGTGATGCTCACCTTCCCGTCGCCTTTGCAGCTCCCCGGCTTCTGTGAAGGCAGCGGGTCGGTCCTGGGGGTCCAGACCCACGTCGACTGCAGCAGCTTCCTGGGCCACAAAGCCGTGTACCGCATGGGCTTCGCCATGGCCGCCTTCTTCTTCCTCTTCGCTGCAATCATGGTGTGCGTGCGCAGCAGCAAGGACCCGCGAGCCGCCGTGCAGAACGGGTGAGTGTTCGTCCCTGGGGGGGGATGCTGGTGTGGGGCCAGACCCTCCCTTCCCCGCTGGGTTCCCACTTGCAGACCATGCCTCCTCTCTCCTCCCGCAGCTTCTGGTTCTTCAAGTTCCTGGTGCTGGTGGGGATCACGGTGGGGGCCTTCTACATCCCCGATGGTGCCTTCACCTCAGGTRAGGAGCTGCCCCCGCTCTCCTCTGCATCTCTTGGTTAACCCTCAGCATAGGATTAAACCCAGGGCCGGAGTCGGCATCCCCGCTCCTGCCATTGCCAAATTCCCATTATCCCTGCTTTTAACTATTTTTTCTCTTCCCCTCAAGTCTGGTTTTACTTCGGTGTGGTCGGCTCCTTCCTCTTCATCCTCATCCAGCTCGTCCTCCTCATTGACTTCGCCCACTCCTGGAGCCAGCTGTGGCTGCGCAACGCAGGCGAGAGCAACGCCAAGGGCTGGTATGCAGGTYGGTACGGCTGGCACCACAGAGGGTTTAGGGATGGGGATGCTCATCCTGGGGCTGGGTGACACTGAGCTGGAGGGGACTCCAGGCTCTGCTCCAGCCTCTTTTGTTTTTGCTTTCTCCCCCAGCCCTTTGCATCATCACCTTCATCTTCTACGCCATCTCCATTGCGGCCATAGTGCTGCTCTATGTCTACTACACCAAGCCCGAGGGTTGCACGGAGGGCAAGGTCCTCATCAGCATCAACCTCATCCTCTGCCTCATCGTCTCTGCTGTGTCCATCCTGCCCAAGGTCCAGGTGAGGCGGCGGGGGGACCTGGGAGGCCGGTGGCCGTGTCACCRCGGGGCTACCCGGGGGGTACGGGGCCAGGCCTGAGCACCCGCCGTTGCATTTGCAGGATGCTCAGCCGCACTCAGGGCTGCTGCAGGCGTCCCTCATCACCCTCTACACCGTCTACGTCACCTGGTCCGCCCTGGCCAACGTACCAAGTAAGCAGGATGCGGCCTCAGGCTCAGGAGGGGGTTGCATGGGGCAGGACCACACACTGGGATGGGCGCTTTGCCCCCCAGGGTCTCTGGGGGCTGGGGAAAGGCGTTGAACCCCCTGCGTGTCCCCCCAGCCCAGACCTGTAACCCCACGCTGCTGGTGAGGAACAGCACCGGCTCGGCGATGGCCACCCAGCCGCTGACAACCTGGTGGGATGCCCCGAGCATTGTGGGGCTGATAATCTTCATCCTCTGCACCCTCTTCATCAGGTGAGGACTTGGCTCATGTTCCCGGGGACTGAACTGTCCCTCTGCCTGCCCGGAGCAGAGGGGCATCGGGTGGCTTTTAGGGAAAGGCGATGCTGGAGGGGGGGTTGCAGCTTGGTCCAGGGTTTTTGTCACTAAGTGCCTCTTGCAAAGCCATCCTGGTCCCCAGGGACACAGGCAGGCTGCTCTGCGGGGTTGTGCTCACAGCTTGGAGGGTTTCCACACAAGCTGCATCCCCAAACTGCCCTGCCCATCCCAGGGGGGGCTGAGCTCAGGCTGGGGGGCAGCCCTGAGCCTGCCGTCCCTCTGCCCGCAGCGTCCGCTCCTCAGACCACCCGCAGGTCAACAAGCTGATGCTGACGGAGGAGAGCGCAGCCGGGGMGGGCAGCGAGGCGGCGGCTGTGGAGAGCGGGCTGCACCGCGCCTACGACAACGAGCAGGACGGCGTGTCCTACAACTACACCTTCTTCCACCTCTGCCTCCTCCTCGCTGCCCTCTACATCATGATGACACTCACCAACTGGTACAGGTGGGCAGAGCTCCCGCGGGGACTGGGGACTGTCCCCCTTCCTCTGCGTCCCCTTCTCCTGGCGTCCTCCCTGCTCTTGCGCTGGGCAGAGCCGTTTGCTGAGATGCATCCGTGTGCAAGCCCACTTAACGTGCACCCTAATCAGTGCTAATTATTTTTAGGTAGCATAGGGCTGCCTATGGCAGGTTGTGCCTGGGCTCGCCAGCTCCCTACTGCAGCCTGGGATCTCTTGGGACGCGGGGGGAGCAGGGACCCAGCTCCTGGGGTGCTGTAGGCTGCAGCACTGGGGTCGCATCCCCTGGGAGAGCTGCGGGGAGCTGCGTGGCTGCAGGCACGGGGCTCCTCCGCTCTCTCCTCCATGCTCTTTGCATTGCACCCATGGCTCGGTGCTCACAGCCTCCATCCCTCCCAGCGCGGCTGCTGCCCACCGTGCTCGGGACGTGCAGGGGGATGCCACCCCGCCGGCACAGCACAGTGATGGGTGCCACCTGCTTGTTTGCTATTTCAGGCCAGACGAGAGCTTGCAGGTGCTGACGAGCCCCTGGACGGCCGTGTGGGTGAAGATCTGCTCCAGCTGGGCTGGGCTCCTGCTCTACCTCTGGACGTTGGTGGCTCCGCTGGTGCTGCCGGACCGGGACTTCAGCTGAGGTGGCCCCGGGCATCCCGCTGCCGGGTCGGAGCCACCGTGGCCTTGTCCCTCAAGGCCGGGGACAGCCCCAGCTCTGCCTTAGCCTTGGGTTTTGCGCGCAGGAGCAGCTATGCTGGGTTGTGCCTTCTTGCAGGTCTTCTGTTTTAATCTGAAAGGGATGAAGTGCCAAGCAGGGAAAATCAGCAAGGGCTGAGAAAGACTTGCGGATATTTTTAAAGCTCTTATCATCTCCGTGTTTGTCTAGTGCCTTTGGCAGTGCCTCTGTACCCTCTTCCTCTAGCGGAGACCACCACCTTGCCTTGGGAGGGGTTTGGTTTTCATCAGCTGCTGTCATCTCACTTGGTGCCCCAGGACCGCCGGTGCCTTTTGGAGGGGCTCTGGGACCGGCTTGCACTGGGACCTGGGCACTGGCCGGTGTTGCCTCCCCAAACAGCCTGGAGGAAAACGAATCTCGGGGATTTGTGGCTGGGGGCAGACGTCCCACTGCATCCCCCCAGCCTCGGTGGTGGCCCCAGCTCCTCGAGGGCTCTCCTGCCCAGCCGTCCCCGCGGGAGGACGGGTCCCTGGTCCTCGCTGGAGCACGGGTCAGGTTTCCCCCTGGCTCTGCTGGCCTGGCCCCAGCGCCTCGCCTGGTAATAAAGTCTCGTTTGGAATAAACCCAGCAGATTTGTCCTTCTGGGGTCTTTCCTGATGTGTGTGCTGGGTGTGTGGGAGGTGGAGGAAGGGGGGGTGCATTAAACAGCCCTAACGCTGGGGTGAGGGCACAGGGGGCTGCTCCGTGGGTGCAGGCAGGGTGGCATCGCTTTGGGGCACAACGGCTTGGAGCCCTGGACCCTGCTGCCAGGCTGTGGCACCCTGAGAGTTGCTGCTGGATGGGGGGGCATGTTGCCTGCAGGGCGCGCAGTGGTGGTAAGCAAAGTGGGGTGCACAACAGGGGATGCACAACGTGGCGGGGTGCAGGCGGTATAGGGGTGCAGACGGTATAGGGGTGCACACCATGCCCGGGGGCACACGGGGATGGGGTGAGCACCACAGTGGGCTACACACCATGTTGGGATGTGGTGCATCGCATGCTGGGGTGTATCCCATGCAGGGGTGCACTCTGAGGAGGGGGGGGGCCCTCAGGTGGGTGCACGCTGTGGTAGGAGGTCCCTGTCCTGCAGCGGCCGTGGGCGGAGAGAGGTGCCCGTCGCCCACCCCAGCCGGGGCTCCCCRGGAAAGGGCCTCCCGGCTCAGCCCTGGGCTGGAGCAGCGATTCAGCCCATCACCGTGGCCAGGCTCGCTTGTGCGGGAGGAGGGGGACCGGGAAGGGGCACTGGACCCGCGGGGCCCTCCCGCGGGCAGCGGGGGGGGCGGGAGCAGGC